>VDFB02368983.1:0-24572 GCA_007258455.2 Sequoia sempervirens | reverse complement strand
GGAGCCCGCGAGGCCCCGAAGGGCAGTAAAAACCAAAAGGGAAAGCATGGTCGATTTTATGATGAAACCTTGGAGCAGTATCGACCATGCGGAATGTCAAAAAAGAGGGGCATGCAAAATGAGGCGGCCCTGAAGGACCCGACAAGGCAAAAGAAAAGAGGGTCCCCATTCCGAACGGGGTGTGTGTGCCGAGGGCACAACACCACCTTCGCACCCTATCCCGGCTACCATAGTAAAGTATGAATAAATACCAAAGTAGAAAGTTATGCATTTTCGTACATGTTTCAATCATTCAATTAATTCTAAAAGAATTTCAAATGTGAATTTCAGAACATCCTTTGAAAGAAAAATTGTAAATTCAGTAGTAAGATTTCGTTTACTCTTTTGTAAGTAATCCTTTTCTGATTTGGATAAAGGCTCTATTTTTAAAGAAGAACATGTATGTCTTAATACTTTTCAGTGCACTATTAGAAAGAAAGATTTAATCAATTTGTTTGAATGAAACAGTGTTTTCTGATTTCAGTATGTACTTCTATTCTTTCCAAGTTCAGGCTGACTGATAGTGTAATTCCCAATTTTAATACAGGTTTCAGAGTATTAATAATATACTGAAACAGTGCAATTTATTCAGAAATTCAGAGGTTTGAAAGATAATCTTGCATTCAATTTTTATGTTGTATTCCTTTACTCAGGATTGTACTACTGTAGGTAAGTATTTGACAAGGTAATCAAGATGATTTTCAGTTTACATGGTTCTCAGAGACAATTTTGTTCTTGTTCCAGGTTTAACATTTATGAGATATTTGTGTATATTTAACAGAGTTCAATGACATGCATTATGATTTACAACACTAGCTCAATGACATGCATTATGCTTGATATGATTTACATGAGGATGGATCTTGAATTTTTGCATCAATTGATGAAGAATTCTACCCTTGAATGCCTTAAAAATGATCTTGAATGCTCTCTTGATGGCATTGTAAAGATTTGGAATGCTTAACTCTTGAATTTTTGACTTGATGATATGAATGTATGATGAAATGATGATTTGAAAACTTTTTTATATAGGAAATGCACTCAAATGACTATTTATTAGATCCCCAAGGCTGACATAGAATAAATTTGAACTTAAAACATAATTTTTCCTACTCAAACCTTGAAAATAGCTCAAATGGGAATCATTCACCAAGATAAGTGAATGAGTCTCACCTGGATGGGACTCATTTTCCCATAGTGGTGAATGGGTCCCATAGGGGCTATTTTGCTAGCTAAAGTGTCAGAGAGTGAAAATTTTAAGTTTATATGTTGATCTTGTCCGGTTTTTGATTGAAATATGCCTTGGGATGTATAATATGGGGTCATACGAGCCTATTAATGATGATATAAAGATCATAAATGCAATTGGACCCAATATTCAATGTGAAAGCATAAATAATACACTTTAGAACACTAAATTAAGGAAAAATTGGGTCTATCTAGCTTTGAAGGGCCCTAAACTAAATGTGAATGTGTAAAACACATTCCAACACTAAATTAGGTCCACCTTAGTTTACAAGCCTCCTAAATTTAATGTGAAGGTGTAAATAAATACACTTTACAACATTAAATTAAGGCAGAGTTATGTTTATTTAGCTTAAAAAAGGGCCCAAGACCTAATGTGGATATATAAAACATCTCACAACACTAGAACAAGGTGACATTAAGTCCAATTTACCATTAATTATTCCCAAATAAATCAAGGAAAAGGTAATTTTTTTCATTTTTCTAAGTACGTATCCACTCCCCTTATGCTTTGGCAATATTGGGTGAAGAGAAATACTCAAGTATACTTTCATGCTTTGTGTCAACCTTAAGAGAGGACTTACTATGAGATACATCCTACAACAGAAAACACATAGGGAATTTCTTGCAAGCATGTTAGCTAATGAGCTTTGAATAAAGGATGTAAAATCATGAGAAATTAGCATCAATCTGTGGCATCCATAATATACTACACCTAATCCCATGCCTTAAGTGGAATGAGAATTGTTGAAGAGGCCTAAGTGGCCAAATGGATGAATATGTGTCATGGTGTTCTCAGTTTATTATCATTAAGAACCTTGTTTAAGTAGTGGCTAGATTTTTCCTTCCAAAGAGTTCTTTAAAGTAGTGCATTGGAATTTATTTCCAAGAAGTTACTTTCCATGTATGATTTTGGTTAAAGTGTAGAGATTAAGAGTTCATTCTTAGCATACCTCTACACTTTTCCCTCAAATTTCATGTGAAATCATCTCTTCTGCTATGAAGGGAATGAGGAAAGCATACTAAGAAGAATGTACCCACTTGAGCTAGGAATGTTATTGCTTATGAGTTAGTCTTACACACTTTTTTGTTCCAAAACATCTTAAACACACATCAACAAGTTTATCAAATTGCAAACCCATTGGATCAAGTATGGATACCTTTTGAAAAGTCCTAATATTACTTCTGGTCCTTAAGGATTTTATCCTTAGAGGCTTCTAAATATTTGGGCTTATATCTAAATCTATGCTTTCCAGATTTAACATAGGGAACTATGGCCTTAGCTAAATGATTTTTACATAATGGAGTTTGTGAAATGAAGGTTTCTTTGGCATATAAATTTTAGTTTGAACATTAATTAAGACTTTCTTGATGTGGTAATGAAACAATCTCACATAAGAAAAGATTCAAAATCAAATGAACACCTCACATTGATGTATGTTCAAAACATTGAATCCCTAAGCATAATCAACATTGGGACAAGGAAAATATTACAAAACATTAAGTCTAAGTTCCTTTTTACTTGAACAATAGGAAAATGGGATCTTTATAACCTAGGTGATAGAACACCACTATTCTTCTATTATCATTCAATAATGTCCTAGGAAGCCTAGTTGGATTGACTATCAACCTCACAAGGTGAGTCAATTCTCAAGAAGGAGGACCTAGGAGATGGTTCTTTTATGTTTTTAAGGGTTCACCACCAAAAAAAGCTTGGAAAAGACAAATGAACATTCAACTCACAAAATCAAGCAATGCAAGCCAAATAAGGAGATCAAGTGATAAAATTAAACCACAACAAGTTAAGGGGTATGTATCTAGGAAGTCTAGAAATGTGATGAGGTGGTTGGAAATACAAAAAATCTTTCAAAATATGTTGGGGAGCACTAAGATGCTCTTACTATTGTCTTAGTCCCGCTACTGATTTTCAGGGGAGATGTGGAATTTTTGGATGTCGAAACAAAATCTGAAAGAATCTCTACAAAATACCCCTAGGAGGACTAAGATTCCATTACTATTGTCTTAGTCCCATTTGGAATTTATGAAATATCTAAATGTGGTGCTAAGCTCCAAGGTCTGCACTTTCCTCTTCTCAGATCCAAGGTCCTGAATCTTCCAGATTTGGTTTGTAGGTGAGTTTCCATGAAGATGACAACTTTGCAATATAACTTTGTAACATTGACAACTTTGCACTCCAAATGATCTTCAAGTCTTCAACCTAGATCTACAAACACAAACACACAAGAGAGAAAAAACTTGTTGATTTTTAGTATATGGGGGTTTTCCTTGGTCAAACCCCTTGTTGGTAATTAAACCAAATGATGAAATGAGTGAAATGAAGCATGAAATATAAAATATGTAAATGATATCACCTTGGATGATGTCTTGTGAAGCAAATTTGAAATCTACAATGTAGTGGCCATGAAGAATGTAGATCTTGGATCCTTGGATTTGATGTGAACAATGGTTTTAAATAGATCTTCAATGCTACATCTACAATCTTGTTTCAACAACATGAATGGATGCACTAAACCCTTGATATAATTCTTAAATCTTGATGATGGCTCCAAATGCTTGATGAACTACTCTTGAATATTCTTGTGAACTCAATTTTGGTAGAATAGACACTCTCACAACTTTCTTAGATGAAAATGAGTGAAGTAACCTTGTATTTATACTTATTTATGCTTAATACCCTGAAATTACACCACACCAAGCTAACATATGAATTTATTAAATAAATGAGGCTAAATCCTACCAATATTTGAAATTGAATCTCAAAAATAAGCCAAGGAGAAATAAGACACCCTAGGTGGCATCTTAGTCCCAAGGCTAAAAACTTGGGGCACAGACTCCAAAAAGGGGCACATTTAAGGTACACTTGAAGTACGGGTCCCAAGATCTTTGGGGGACAAAGACGCCCCAGATGGAATTTTAGTCCCAACCCAAAAAATAGGGACACTTAGATAGAATCATCAAATTATCATTTATGCTTTGGAGAATGTCAGGATTAGCTAGAAAATGATATAATTCATAAGGCTTGTAGATGAAAAATGGGACCAATTAAGCCATAAAAAAGCATAAATAAAGAAAGGAGGGCCCAAAAAAGTGTGAATGCAAGGGTATGCATTTTACTACACTACATTTAGCCCCCACTTTAGTGAGAGGATGAAATTGCTTCAAACTCACACTAAACTAGCCAACCACACATTCAAGAGGGGTTCAAATGTACAAATGCTAGTAATATAGGATGACAATTAATCAAGAGGGATGATGAAGCCCCCAAGGTCAAGATCCTATGGCAAACCAACATAGGAACAAAAGAACGCGCTTGAAAATGATATATGAAGCCATAAACATACCGTAAACATACACCATCAAAGATGAAAAAAGGAAAAAGAAAAAGGAAAAAATGTAACGGATCAAGCTTTGACTAGCCGTCCAACGTGGTGGACTGGGTCTAGGCTGTTTCTCCAAAAAGGTTTACAAAAGGAACACATTGTCCACTATGCAAAAAAAATGCATCCTCACAAGTGCTAGTGAAGCTAGTTGTCCACTAAGTGAGCCCCAGGAAGTCCATATCAATGTCATATTCCCATGACTATGATAAGGACAAAAGAAAATGCATGCTCACAAGGGCTAGTGAAGCTAGTTGCTCACTAGTGTAAGGAAAGCTTAGGTGCAGAACAAACTCTCCTAATGACAAAACCTCAAGAAAGAATGTAGATATGACTTTAAATTAATCAATTACAGTTCAATAAGATACACATGAAAAGAATAACAGAATAGAGAAATGGACACATACACAATTGGACACTAGATTTATGTGGGAAAACCCTTATGGGATAAAAACTCACCACACCAAG
The DNA here is from genome assembly GCA_007258455.2 of Sequoia sempervirens. NCBI lineage: Eukaryota > Viridiplantae > Streptophyta > Pinopsida > Cupressales > Cupressaceae > Sequoia > Sequoia sempervirens. Next base: position 19,422 of record VDFB02368983.1, on the reverse strand, counting down.
AAAAGCATCTTTGTATTATAGTAAAGAAAATTACATACAAAGATCAAACTTAACTTTTTGATGTCAATTTATAGTAGAAAAATTAACTAATCAATCTTGTACAGAACATTAATCTCACAATGCTCTCAGACACATACAATGAACCCACTCAGATCAATACGTGTTCAATCGAGCAACTCTACGCCTTCAAACTGTTCACTATTATTGACCATTGTAGAGAATAGTCATTTTCCTCACAAACTGTTCATCTTCCACACATGAACTATCACAATAGTCCAACTACCATCGGTTCTCCTTCCACTTCACTCATTGGTTCAAAACAGACCACGTTGGATAGTCATTCGGTCAAAATGTTTAAACATAATTGCATGTCAGTGAGACAATAGACTGTGTCTCCCCGATGCCAAAAAGCTTGATCACATAGCTATCAGCAAGACCAAAGGTATCGACAACACCCTAAGAAGTCAAACTGATAACAAAACAAGTCTCCCCAATATCACAAGAAAACCAACTATCCATCAGCAAGAGTCTAGAAGATTTCATCGACAGTTAATGTCACTCCAATATGTCCATTGATAGGACCAACACCATCGGCTAGACCCACTCTATCGACAAGGAATCTCATCAATGTCCACTACATAACCATTGACAAGACCATCGCTATTGGCGAGACATCATACTAAACACAAATCCATCAAAAAGACAAACAATATTGCTAAGAGTTCACACCAAACACAAAATAGTCAGAGAGACCAACGCTATTGGCAAGAGCTCATACTGAAGTTGCATACCCATCGGCGAGACCAAAACCATCGGCAAGAGATCATACCGAATGCGAATCTATCGGCGAGACATCCACTGTCACTTAGAGTCTTATTGAGCCTTCATGTCACCCTGATGACTTCGTGTGTAAAACTATCAACGAGACATACTCTGTCAGAATGAGTCACTCTAAAGGTTCTCATCTCTCCTCGATGCCAATCATCACTAAGAGCTTGATGATCACCAGGAATCAACTCATCGACAAGAGGTTTGCCCAGATGGAAAGAGATAGGAATTTCATAGTGATAGCCATGTCTTGCCGATAACTCCCATCGGCAAGACATAACCAAAGTCTTAGCGACTTTGATCTTTTAACACATTTGCTGGTCAGTAAGACATTTTGAGCATCTCAACAATTTTTCTCTTTCAAGTGTTTCATGTCAATAAGCTTGAGGCACATTTTCCAACAATCTCCCACTTGACGAAGATTTTACTAACACCTCTAGAGCACAACAAAACTACTGAAATTCATGGGCACTAAGGCCCATCGAACTGGCACACCACCTGAACTTGTCTATGCTCACTAGTTTCATCAATGCATCTGCAACATTTTCCAGAGTATCCACTTTTTCTAAAGAGACCTTTCCACCCTCCACCATATCTCATACAAAATGATACTACACATCAATATGTTTCATCCTGGCATAGAAAGTAGGATTTTTTGCCAAACAAATAGCACTCTAACTGTCATAGTAAATTGTAATTTTACCTACATCAAACCCAATGTTAGAACACAAACGTTTTAACCAGATTGCTTCTTTACAGGCATGTGTTGCTGCCATGTATTCTACCTCTGTAGTGGACAAAGTGACTATAGCCTACCGCTTACTCATCTAGCTAACTGTACCACCATTCATCATGAAAATATATCCACTTGTGGATCTTCTGCTGTCAATGTCCCCTACCCAATCAAAATCTACATAGCCTTGAATGCTAAGAGTCCTCTGTGATTCAACAAAATTATCATGGAAACACAAAGCATATTTTGAAGTGCCCTTTAGATATCTAAACACTCTTTTCACAGAATCCCAATGTGTCTTCCAGGATTTTCCATAAAACAACTAAGTACTCCCACTGCTTGGGAAATGTTTGGCCTTGTACAGACCATTGCATACATTAAACTACCAACTGCACTAGCATAAGGCACTCTGGTCATGTCCTCTATCTCAGTAGGAGATTTTGGATAGTCTTCAATAGATAGCTTGGTTTCAGGCCGCAAAACTAGAACAACTAGCTACTTGCACTCAGTCATACAAAATCTCTCCAAAATAGTATTAATATACTTACTATGATTGAGCCAAAGTTTTCTACTCTTCCTATCCCTAGTATTTCCATTCCCAGAATATACTTGGCTGCACCAAGATCTTTCATTTTGAACTTTGCAGATAACTAAGATTCTAGATCAGAAATCATTAACTTACTATTGCCTATGAACAATATCATCAACTTAGAGAGCAATGATAAGAACATGATCATTTTCAGCTTTGAAGTACACACAGTGATCAGATTTTTATCTTAAAAATCCTAATGACAAAACAAACGTGTCAAACTTCTGGTACCACATTCTAGGAGATTGTTTTAATCCAAACAAATATTGTTTCAACTTGTAAACCAAATTTTCTTTACCTTTTTCCACAAAGTGCTCAAGTTGGGACATATAAATTTCTTCTTCAAGGTCACCATGAAGAAATATTGTCTTCACATCCATCTATTCAATCTCTAAGTCATACGCTACTACAAGTGACAAAAGAAATCTGATAGACGTCAACTTACCTATAGGAGAAAAGATTTCTCTATAATCAATTCCCTCTACCTAGGAATACCCCTTCACAACCAACCTTGCCTTATAATTTTCCACACTACCATCCAGACCTATTTTCTTTTTAAATACCCATTTGCAACCAATAGCTTTTCTGCCTTCAGGCAAGGGCGCCAAACTCCAAGTATCATTCTTTTCTAATGATTCCATTTCTTCATTCACGGCTTCCAACTAAGAGTTTGAATCAGACATTCTAAATGCCTCTTTCACAGTCCTAGGCTCATCAGTGCTAGAAATTAAAGCACAGGCACAAGTAGAATCTAACAAAGAAAACCAATACCTATCAGGTTGCTTTCTTTCACATGTTGACCTCCTCACAAGTTGAGGCTGAGGTTGATCTTCTTATTCAAAACTCTTAGAACTACTTGAGCTCTCCTCAGTTTCAGGTACATTTTGAGTTTTGAATTCCTCTTTATCTGGTGTTGGAGGAATTTCAACTACATCCCTTTTATCTTTTGATTTTGTCTCTGACTACAGATTCAAAGTAGAAGGCTTCAGCTCATGAAAAATAACACTTCTGCTATACAAAACCTTCTCCGTATCAAGATTCCAAAGCTTGTATCCTTTTATGCTAGCACTATAACCAATAAAAATACATTTAACAGCCTTGTTTTCCAATTTAGACCTTTTTTCATTTAGCACATATGCATATGCCTCATAGCCAAAGACATGAATGTGTCTTAGAGAGGGCTTCTTTCCAGACCATGCTTCCAAAGGTGTTTTCTCAACAAGAGCGGAGTTAGGAAAATGGTTTATTAACATGTTGTTGCAACTACCTCAGCCTAGAACTTATCCTCCAAGCCATCACTGCTCAACATACTTCATGCTCTTTCCATCACTATCCTATTGAACCTTTCAACAACTCCATTTTGTTGCGGAGTGTAAGGTGTAGTTTTATTTCTTTTAATCCCATGATCTTTATAATACCTTTCAAACTCATAAGAACAAAACTCACCACCATTTTCAGTCCTTAAACATTTTATTTTTCTTTTAGTCTGATTTTCCACAAGGTTTTTAAATTCCTTAAAATGACTGAACACTTCTGATTTAATTTTCAAAAATAAACAAATGCCCTTCTTGAATAATCATCAATGAATGATACATAATATCTTGAATTAGACAAAGAAGAAACATTTACTGGACCAAAAACATTAGAATGTATATAATCAAGTAAACCAAAAGATTTGTGAGGACTGGAGTAGAATGAAACAAGGTGTTGTTTACCATATATACAATTTTCACAAAACTTGAATTCAAGGCTACAATCATCAAGTCCTTCAACCAGATTTTTATTTTTCAAGGTTTTTAAACCTTTTTCTCCAATGTGGCCAAGCATATGATGCCTGAGTACAGTCTTTTTTGCTAGAAGTTTAACTTCCATAGAGCTTGCACTATCAGGAACTTTTTCCTCCTTTTCTCCATGAGTAGCCTTCTGTGACTTTATAGAGACACTCTTGGATTGAACAACAAGTGCATCCAACTTAGACAAAGTACCAATGTGAGCACCCCTAGCTAGGACCATTGAGCCTCTAGTCATCTTGTAGCCATTTCTAGAGAACGTGACTTGCACTCCAACATCGTTCAACTTACTAACAAAAAGTAAATTTTGAGCCAGACCTGGTATATGCATTACATCATTGATTCCCTTCGCTCTTCCATTAGGGAACTAAATTCTAACTCTTCCATGACCAACTATTTCCAGAGATGAATTGCTTTCCAAATACACCCTTCCACCATCATATTTTTCATACTTAGTGAACCAGTCTCTATGAGATGTCATGTGAAAAGATGCTCCAGAATCAATCAGCCAGACTTCATTTGATGCCTAAGTTGTGAAGGCTGCAATGAAAGCGTTTGCATCACTTTGAGAAAAATCATTATTAGAAGAAAAATTCTTCTTCCTTTTCTCCTCTTTCCAATCCTTTCAGACATGACCAGGTTGCTTGCAATTCCAACACTTTACTTTGGACTTTTTACTAGGAGACTTTGATCTCTCAATTTGACTCAGCTTTTCTGTTTTTCTTTCGACATCCTCCTCACTAAGATTTCTTCTCTCATCTTTTTACAACAAATTCCATTTTTAAAAGATAGGCAACACATCAACAAGTGAGATCCTGCAAGAATCCCAAATCTTCTTCATCAATCTTTACACCCATAGATGCTAACTAAGCAATCAACATGTTGAAAGCATTCAAATGATCAACGATAGATGCTCCTTCTTGCATTTTTAAAGAGCATAGATTCTTCCTCAAGAAAAACTTATTCACCAAGGACTTTCCCTGATAAATAGCTCCCAGTCTTTTCCATAAAGAAGATGTCTTTTCTTCATGAACATTTAGAAGAACAGAGTCTGCTAAATAGAGCCTTATCAGCCCCTTTGATTTTTGATCTTCGAGGTCCCAATCCTCTTGCTTCATGCCTGTAGGCTTCATTCTAGACACAGCAAGCCAAAGATCATGATCAGCCAACAAATCTTCCATTTTCATTTTCCACAACTCAAAATTACTGCCATTGAATTTCTCAATTTCAATCTTTCCTGACGTGCTTTCCATCTTAATCTATAATTCAAATTACCAGACTTCTACAAGAATCCCACTGAATAGAATTGACACAAAAAACCCAACATACCCACAAGGATAACACAACTGGCCAGGCTTTGATACCACTTGTAAGGAAAGCTTAGGTGTGGAAGAAACTCTCTTAACATCAAAAGCTCAGGGAAGAATGTAGAAATGACTTTAAATTTTGCAATTACAGTTCAATAAGATACACATGAAAAGAATAAAAAAATAGAGAAATGGACACATACACAATTGGACACTAGATTTATGTGGGAAAACCCTTACAGGAGAAAAACTTGCCACACCAAGAAAAGCCTCTTTGTATTACAGTAAAGAAAATTACATACAAAAATCATACTTAACTTTCTGATGTCAGTTTACAGCAGCAACATTCACTGATCAATCTTGTAAAAAACATTAATCTCACAATGCCCTCAGACGCATAAAATGAACCCACTTAGATCAATTTGTGTTCAATCAAGCAACTCTACGCCATCAAATTGTTCACCATTATCAACCATTGCAAAGCATAGTCATTTTCCTCACAAACTATTCATCTTCCACACAAGAATGGTCACAATAGTCTAATTGCCAACAATTCTCCTTCTGCTTCACTCATTGGTTCAAAATAGACCACATCATACACTCATTTGGTCAAAACATTCAAACAAAATTGCATGTCGGTGAGACACTAGTGTCTCCCTAATGCAAAAAATCTTGATCACATAGATATCAGCAAGACCAAAGGTATCGAAAACACCCTAAGAAGTCAGACTGATAACAAAACAAGTCTCCCTAATATCACAAGAAAACCAACTATCCATCGGCAAGAGTCCAGGAGATTTCATCGACAGTTAATGTCACTTCGATATGTCCATCGGGAGGACCAACACCATCGACAAGAGATCATACTGAATGCAAAACCATCAGCTAGGCCCACTCTATCAGCAAGACATCTCACCAATGTCTACTGCAAAACCATCGGCAAGACCATCGCTGTCACTAAGACTTCACACCAATGTTCAACTCATGTAGCTCTATCGAAAAGACCATCGCTATAGGCGAGACATCATACCAAACACAAACCCATCGGCAAGACAAACAATATTGCGAAGAGTTCACACCAAATGCAGAACAGTCGGAGAGACCAACACTATCGACAAGACCTCATACCGAAGCTGCGTACCCATCGGCAAGACCACAACCATCGGTAGGAGATCATACTAAATGCAAATATGTCGGCGAGACATCCACTGTCACTTAGACTCTTATCGAGCCTTCATGTCACCCTGATGACTTCGTGTGTAAAACCATCGATGAGACATACTCTGTCAGAATGAGTCACTTTGAAGGTTCTCGTCTCCCCAATGCCACTCGTCACCAAGAGTCTCCCTGATGATCACCAAGAATCAACCCATCGGCAAGAGGTTTGCCTAGACAGAAAGAGATAGGAATTTCACAGTGATAGCCATGTCTTTCTGATGACTCCCGTCGGCAAGATAGAACCAAAGTCTCAATGACTTTGATCTTCTGAACATAGCTGCTAGTCGGTAAGACATTCTAAGGGTCTCATCAATTTTGCTCTTTTAGGAGTTTCATGTCAGTAAGCTTGAGACACATTTTCCAACAACTAGGTGAGCCCCACAGGACCATATCAAAGCCATACCTCCATAACTTTAATAAGGTACAAAAATTCATGCTCACAAGGGCTAGTGGAGCTAGTTGTTCACTAGGTGAGCCCCAAGGGGTCCATATCAAAGCCATACCTCCATGACTTTAATAAGGAAAAAGTGAAAAAAATGCAACAAAAAAGAGGGATGTTCAAAGGGATTTTTCTTAGTTCATGTAAGGTATTAATCTTAGGGGACATCGTGCTTAACATCTTCAAAAGAGGATAAATACAAGGTCTCATCCTGGGGAACATCATACCTAATGCTTCCAAGAGAGGACAAGCACAAAAGGTCTCATCTTGTTTCCAAGAGAGGACAAGTGCAAGGTCTCATCTTGGGGAGCATTGTATCTAATGTTTCCAAGAGAGGAAAAGGAAATATCGTGCTCTCAGAGGAAGTCCAACCCGAAGACACCACCAAGAGGAAAGATGCATCACATAAAGAAAGAAAATCACATCAAGGAACATGAAAATGAAATCATGCTAAAATAATGCCAATGTATGCCCCCACTTTAAAGAAATTGCTAACACCATGCTGTGAGCAATTACTTTAAAGTAGAAGAAGATATGAGAGCTTATTAGGAATTCCCTATGGCAAGTCATATGTTTCCGATAAGATACATCATGAATAAGGGAATTCCCTCAAAAGATAGTATGTCACATGTGAGCCAACTTAAGGCATGTCATCCACATGCCAAGCTTGCTCTTATATGTACATGAAAGGTGGTCAACTAGCCAAAAGAGACAATGACAAGTGAAATACAAGGACAAGGCTACCTAACCCCTTGTCCCCACTGAGTGTGGGGCAAGAGTGAGCCAAATAGGATTAACATGAGTATTAGTTAGAGGAATTAGGTGCTTCAACACAAGGAAGAGCACCACACTCCTTGAGATGTTCAATTTTGTTACTTAAAGCCTTACATTCATTAGTAGCATTTCCATGAACTCTATGATATGCATAGAATGAAATCTTGTAATATAATTTATTTCATGTTTTTGTAGGGAGAGAGATCAGATAATATTGGAGGAGTCTCGTCAAGATACTCTCTTGGTCAAAAGTGGAGGATGTTTCTTTATTTTGCGACAAAGATATCTCTTGCTTAGCACAAGGTGTCATACCTTCAAAAGACTCTTTATATTGCAAGATGTTGTTCTCTCCTTTATAAGAGAGTTTAAAATCTAATGAATTTGAATCATTAGTGTTTTATGTGATGACATTTATATTAGGCAAGGATTTCTTTGTTTGTTTTGTTTATCACAAAGGATAACAATCAAGACCACAAATGTCTATCAGTTCATGATGCACCACTATTAAAGTCAACATAGAAGTATGTTTTGTGATAGTGTTGATATTAAGTGAAGGCTTGTTTGTTTCTTTTGAGGGACAATGACCAAGACCACTAGTCATTTCTTGTGTGTGAGGCTCTATAGGGACATTGATGCCTTGTTCTCTAGAACCACATCCTTTTCCATTGTATCTGAGTTGTTTCATCATTTCATAACCTTTTCCATAAAGATTCTTCATTTCTTTTTTATTTGGTGGTTGCTCATAATTAAGTTCATCAAAGTTTGTTGTGGAATTTTATTTTTCTAAAGTGGTTGAGGTGGATGCTTTCAAAGGGTCTTACAAATTTTGTGTTGACATTACTGCTTTTTATTTTCCCTTGTCTGAATCTTTGTTTATGATCTTGTATTCTCCCATGAATGTTGGTTTGAAATTCAATGATGCCAAATCATCTAGTGATATCATTCTGAAGGGTTTAGGACATTTATCTTTTTGTTTTTCTTTCATGGCTTCTACTTGTCTAGTTGGTGTCGATATTTTTAAAGGGTTCCCTTTACCTTTCTCAATGTTCAAACAACTTTATGGTTCAGGATTGACTTCAATTGTATGTAATTTTTTTTGTTGTAGACATAATTCATGATATGATGAAGGGTAGAGGGCACATCATATATCTTATGAATCCATGGTCTACCTAAAAGGAGATTGTATAAAAGATCATTAGGCATAACATGGATTAGGGCTTGTAGTTGTCATGTAGAAAATTGGACGCTCTTGGAAAAAGAGATAATTTCACACTTAATTTGGACCTATTTTTGAGTACCTTTGCATTAATCATTCTTCAAAACAACATGTATAGGCCCCTAAAATCCATTATTTTTTATCTGGAGGCCCATTTCATTTAAAAATCATATAAATCCTAACAAATAATACTTAATTCATTCATATCTCAAAAACCCACCTACAAAAACCACAAGTGGGGCTCATTCACCACCCTGGGTGAATGAGTCCCCTCTGGTGGGACCCATTCTCCAAGGGTGGCAAATGAGGCCCTTTTGGGGAAAATTTCAATTTTGAGCGAGAATTTCACTAGCTTAATTCAATTTTTCATTGGATGTCAGCCTCTTAGGTCTAAATAACAGGAAAATTAGGTATTGGTGCCTATAAATACACATTATTAGGTCATATTTTACAATCATTAGTCATTTTTACAAAACAAATTCAAAATTCAAGTGTTGAGAATCTTCCACAAGATGTTTCATTAGCATTTCTACAATGAAGTTGAAGCTTTTAGACAACAAGATAGGGTTTTTGCAAGTCTTCAAGCTCACTTCTCATTCAAGATCCAACATTGTAAAGAGTTGAACATGGATTCCTATGGGGAATCATGGAGAAATCTAGGTTGAGGAGATGTAACTAGCCATCAAGTCACACCTTATGACTTGTTTTCAAAGTGATTCCATCTTCCATTTTCTCTCTATCTTTAGATTTAAGGTTTGCATGTCATTTGCATTCATTTGAAATGTTGTAGGGTTTCTTGGATTGAAGTCTTGTATCATTCAAATCACATTTACTTGTCTTATTCTAGCACACTAGAATAGGGTTTTTCCTTGCTTTAGATTTTCCTAGTCTTAAACACACTTAAGGCTAGGGTTTTATGCAAATTTTATCTATTCAAGGTTTAACTACCAAATTAGGGGTTTGACCAAGGAAAAAAACCCATTAGAAAACAAATTTAAAGCTGTTTTACAGGTGTTTTTCAAAGGTTTAGATTTGGGTTTCTATCAAGAAGTGTTGTACAGGTGACAAAGTGCAAATCTGAAATTCAAATTTTTAGAAAATAGATAAAAGGAAAAATTCTCCATGGATGGTGAATAGGTCCCACTAGAGGTGTCCATTAGAGTAGAGTGTAGATTCTAGTACCCTTTTTGTAGAAATGGGATTCTGGGTAGAAATCTTGGTCTGGGACTAATTTGCCCAAGGTGGGGAATGAGTCCCAGTCAGTCAAAAAGTCAACATTTCTAGTTTTTCAAAGCATCTTCTAGTCTCCATCAGGTTTACAGGTGCACACATTTAGTCTTGTAGTTTTATGTTTAGTTCTAGTTGCATTTTTTATTCATCTTCTTAGGTCTTTTGCAAACAACACTGTGTTTTCAAACACTTCATATTTCTTCAGTTTTGCATAAATAATTAATCTATTTTATCAGTTTTTTCATTTAGATCATTTCATTTAGACATATGTACATTGTACTTACATTAGTTTGAGTGAACCACCTAGATTTTGTGTGGGGTCTATCTCTCTCGTTTAGGTGAAAAACCCTAATTGAGCAAGAGAGTCATAGCACCCCTAAACCTAAAAAAATATATGGTTCAATAATGTAACTTTGTCAACTTTAATATGTAATGTGATTATTGAAAAGTGGTCATTTTCTCACATTATCAAAGCCATTAATCGATAAAGAGGTGGGTTGGATTTTGGATTTATCAACACCAAGCTTATCCAAAAGGTTCACACCACACACATTTAAGGCTGAGCCATTGCCAAAAAGGGTTCATTTTATCCTTGTCATATTGTACTTAGCTACAATCATGAAAGCATCATTTTTTTTTTGCACATCCAAAGGGGGGACTTCACTTTGGTGGAAAACAATGTCAACATTTATTCCTTGAATCATGGCTGCTATGTCATTCGAGTTTTCACTAGAGGGAACCACAATTTTTTTTAAGGCTATTTGAAGCATAGTGTGATAGTTAGGGTGGGTGCATGAAGTTGGGTAGCAATTTTGTGGCCACTTTTGAAAAAAAAAAAAAAGTCATAGCGCGAGTGCGTTATAACGTGCTTGCATTATTTCACGTTAAAAAAAAATAAAAAGGTGAAAGATTTTTCCTTGGAATACCAACCCAAAGACTTGGAGGGCATTCCCAATGAGGTCAGATACCTTTTTTTGCAAATTCTACAGTTTTTCACATAATCAGGTCCGTGCTCACCATCAGGATTGCATCTAGTTCAATATCGAAAAAATAGAACACATGGGTAATGTTAGGTTCTCTCTTAGCTATCCAATGATGTAGTTTTTCTCACTTTCTGACAATGTTAAGCCTTTCATCCATAATTTCTTTTGTTTGTATGTCTTTTTTTTCCAAAAAATAGTGTTTGCTATTTTATTGGTTATAAATTAACCGTTCATCAAAATTTCAAATAAATCACATTTTTAGAAACTAGACTCCATTCTACAATTTTTTGTTTTCAAAAAGAAAAAAAATCAATTATTTTCCAAAATTTGTAGGGGGAGCACGGCCAAAATTCTACTTTTTAGGAAGTGCCCACTTAGAAAATTAGTAAAAAATTAAATATTGATTAAAAAATTATCAGAAAAATCATGGATCAACTAGATATTGTTAGCTAACTTCTAACTATAGTGATTTTAAAAATAATAGAAAAAATTTCACTGTACTAGGGTCGTACAAGAGTTGCTATGTTATGTTTTTCTGACAAAAACAACACCAATTTGTGTACATCCTTCTTTTCAACCCCTTAATCTCAACTATTTTCAAAATAAATTAGTAGTTTAGATAGTAGACTCGAAGCAGTTCGATCCTTGTTTTTGTTCTATCTCAAAATTTTGAGTGTAACTATCCTCAATTTCACGTTCAAGGTTAGTATTTCCTGATTTCAGAAAAAAAAGGCCACTTGAGCCCCCTTTTTGGGAACCATCTTGGTGCACTTACCCTTAGGTGAATTATGAATCAAGTCCCAGAGGGATATCTTTGTAGGAGTATTCTTAAGTTGTTGAACAAGATCATACTCCTTTCCACTTTATGAAGGAAAAGGAGGGGCACTAGGAAAGATAGGATTAGGCAATGGTAGGGATGTTGAAGGTGTTTATCTTAGTTGCAGATTGTTCTTAGTGTTGTATGTATGAGCAATGGTATTGTAACTCGGTTGCTGTGAAACATTGTTCCTAGGTGGTTCGAGGATAAGCATGGGTTTGTTTTGAACTTGTGGTTTTTGAGAGGGTGGATAAATGATAATTATAGGCTCGAGAGAGTACTCCATGGGGTATCTAATGTGCATAATCTCATAAGAATTATCATTATTTTCATGATCTCTTAGTGAAGAGGAGTCTAATGTTACTTCATCATCTTCATCTAAGGAATTACTATTTTTAATTTTCTCATTTTCTTCCACCATTATATCTTCCCTAGTAGGAGAGTTTTTAAGAGAACTATAATCCAAATGTTTGTGACATTCAAGGATTGGCTTTTCTAAAATGACTTCATCGCAAGTAGGGGGATGATCAATGTTTGGATTTTATTGTTTATCGATAGTGGGGATATTAGGAGAAGGCTCTATTTGATTTTCTTTTTTCTCTAAGGTCTCATTATCTTGTGTCATACTATAAACCTAAGTAGGAGAGCTTGTAAGATTTTCATCACATTTCATGGTTAGATTTTGTAAAGTAATTTCATCACAAGTAAGGGAGGCATCAAGAGAAGGAAAACTATAATTTTTATGCTTAACAAATAGATATTTTCAAATGGTAGGAGCATTAGGGAAGGGAGGAATAAGATTCTCATGACTTTCAATAGGTGCATCTTCTAACACCAACCTATCCTCTTCGCATCAAGGAGGGATATTAGGAGAAGGAAATTTTTTATTGTCATGGCTATCTAGGATATCATCCTCTTTTGTTGAAACATTCTCGCAAGCAAGGGATGAATGGACACTAGGTAAGGTGATGTTCATAAATGTTTCTATGATCTCATCTTCTTGTTTTCTAATGTCTTCTGAAGGGAGAGAAGTAGAGGGACAATCAAGACTCTCAGTCCTTGTATCTTCTTTCACCAAGATACCTTTGTCACTAAGAGGAGAGGTATTGGGAGAAGAACATGTATGATTTCTATGATTGTCTACACTATCATCGTCACCAATGGGCAATGTAATATTAAAGATTGTGTCAATGGTTTGATTTGCTTTCTCTAACATGTTCTCATAACTATGAAAGATAGTAGAAGGATGATTAACATGTTTCTTAATGACCTCATTGGTGTAATCTAAATTGAACTCATAAGAGGGGGTGTTTTACTTATGCAATCCATTTCTAACCATATCAAAGCCACATCTCTTGAAAGAAAACATGCTATTATTGAAAAGTAAAGAAAGTGCAATGCAATGACTTAAAGTGAAATGTTTAAATGCAATGTTTAGATTTGAAACAAGGTAAGTTTATTATTAGAATATGCAACAACCTAAAATTGGAATTGAGCATGGGTATGTGTAGGATCATCATGGAAAAAATAGGCCCTTAAGTGGCGATGAAATTCAAAAAAATTAGAGTTAGGAAACTTGACGTAAAATTTGAATAAGTTATCTATATTATTTGAAAAATATGTAAGAATAGAATCTATAGCAAATTGAATGTAGTTTCTAAACTACTACTTCAGGGTTTATTTTAAAAAAAAAAAAAAAAGAAAAGGTTTGGTGAAAATTTGAAATGTCAATGCAGTAGTAATTTTAAATTTCAAGGAAAAAAATAAGAAGTAGGTTTATGTTTGACCACCCTAAATCCACAATAAAATGATAATATTTTATAAGATTTTAGATACAAGTAGAGGACTTGTGTCCTGTATCGTGATAATGGTTTTGTATTTTTTTCCAAGTAAATAATTAATTATGAATTCTTATTACAACTTTTAAAAAATATAAAAAATTGTATGTCTAACCACCTTAACTTGGTCAAAACTTCATGAAATTCATTTTTTTTAGAATCCTATAGTATGCGCAGCATAGAATGTGACACATGTTTTGGATTCAAAAAACATGATACCATTTGAAAGCTATGGATGTTTTCCAATGAACCTATCAATCAATAATTTAGTCATAATTCAAATAGAAAATGAATTTAATAATTATTTATTAAATTCAAAGTAAAGCATAATTTATATTGGTGGAAAACTAAGAATCTCCTTTAAAAACCCTCTTCGTTTCATCAATTTTGGGTAAAAAAAAGGTCATCAGCCACATAAACTATGTGCATACCCATCATATCGCCCACTTTTTGGCCCATCATGATCTTGCACATACCCACAATGTATGACATGAAGAAATTTAAACTAGATTTAGTAAAATGCATGAAACAAAAATTCAACCCACTGAAATAGATAACCAATGGCAGCAAACAATTTAGTGCAGAAAAGAAAATTTAAACCATGGAAACTATAAATTCAAACTCAACATGGACTAAGATGCCACCAATGGCATTTTGGTCCTACTGAAGGAATTTGGAGGGTCCAAAAAGTGGATTAGAAAGCACACAACTCATACAGGGTTCTAAGCTAGAAACCCTGAGAGGGACTAAGACGCTAGGAAGGGAGTTTTTATCCCAGTCGAGGTTTTCTTTAGAAAAATAGCAAATTATGACTTGTTAACAGTGTTCCCAAATTTCCTATCTAGGGACTTGATGTTTGGAAACAAAAAATTGTGCAATTGAATGCAATGAAAAGTAACTAGTGACAAGCAATTGGATGCAAAACTGAATGCAATTTTTTAAATTTGAATGTAATAATAATATTCCTAAATGCAATTAGGATGATGAAAAATGAACTTTTCAATTTTTAAATAATATAAAATGATGTAGGAAAGAAAAAATGCAACCTATATGCACTTTCACTAATGCAAATATGAGAAACCCTAGATGCACTTTTGCTAAACATGAGAAACTCTAGATGCAACTTTACTAATGAAAGATGTAATGCAAGAATGGATGCAACCTAGATCTAGGGTCTTAATGAACTCCAAATCAGAAAATGAATGCTCAAGAATATCGGGTTCACCAAAATGAACAATAGGAAAATGGGTACTTTATAACCTAGGTCATAGAACACCACTATTCTCCTATTATCATTCAATAATATCATAGGAATCCTTGTTGGATTGACTATCAACTGAACACAAGGTGAGTCAATTCTCAACAAGGAGGACCTAGGACAGGGTTATTTGAGGGTTGGAAGTGTTCACCACCAAGCAAAATCTTGGAAAAGACAAATAAGCATTCACCTCACAAAATCAAGCAATGCAAGCCAAATAAGGAGATCAAGTGATAAAATTAAGCCACAAAAACTTAGGGGGTATGTACCTAGGAAGTTTGGAAATGTGATGAGGTTTCTAGAAATACAAAAATTCTATCAAAATATGTTGGGAAGGACTAATACACCCTTACTATTGTCTTAGTCCCACGACTGATTTTTGAGGGAGATGCAGAATCTTTAGATGCCAGAACATAATTTAAAAGAATCTTTGCAAAATACCCCTGGGAGGACTAAGACACCCTTACTATTGTTTTAGTCCCATTTGAAATTTCTAAAATCTTTTAATGTGGTCCTAAGCTCCAAGGTTTACACTTGCCTCTTCTCAGCTCTGAGGTCCTGAATCTTCCACATTTGGTCTATAGGTGAGTTTCTATGAAAATGAAAACTTTGAAATGCAACTTTGTAACTTTAACAACTTTACACTCCAAATGATATTCAAGTCTTCAACCTAGATCTACAAACACAAACACACAAGAGAGGAAAAAATTGATTGTTACCAAATGGGGGTTTTCCTTGGTTAACCCCCTTGTTTGTAATTAAACAAAATGATGAAATGAGTGAAATGAAGCTTGAAATATAAAATATGTAAATGATATCACCTTTGATGATGTGTGGTGAAGAAAATCTGCAATCTTCCATGTAGTGGCTGTGAAGAATGTAGATCTTGGATCCTTGGATTTTATGTGAACAATGGTTGTAAATATATCTTAAATGCTACATCCACAATCTTGGCTCAACAACATGAATGGATGCACTAAAACCTTGATATAATGCTTGAATCTTGATGATGGCTCCAAATTCTTTATGAAATGCTCTTGAATGCTCTTCTAAACTCAATTTTGTTAGAATAGATACTCTCACAACTTTCTTAGATGAAAATGAGTGAAGGAACCTTGTATTTATACTTATTTATGCTTAATATCCTGAAATTACACCACACTAAGCGAACATATGAATTTATTAAATAAAGTCAGGCTAAATCTTGCCAAGATTTGAAATTAAATCTCAAAAATAAGCCAAGCAGGACTAAGACACCCTAGGTGGCATCTTAGTCCCAAGGCTAAAAACTTGGGGCACAGACTCCAAAAAGGGGCCCATTTAAGGTACACTTAAAATCTAGGTCCCAAGACCTTTGTGGGACAAAGACACCCTAGGTGGAATTTTAGTCCTAACCAAAAAATTAGGGACACTAAGATAGAATCATCAAATTATCATTTATGCATTGGAGAATGTCAGGATTAGCCAAAAAAGGATATAATTCATAGGGCTTGTAGATGCAAAATAGGACCAATTGAGTCATAAATAAACATAAATAAAGGAAGGCCCAAAAAAGTGTGAAAATGCAAGGGTATACATTTTACTACAATACATTACAAAAATCATTGAGTTCCATGGTCCAAATCATTGAGTTCTATTGTTAAAATCATTGAGTTCTATTTTACCAAAATTATTGAGTTCTTAGGGTTTTGTCACTTTAGAGGTATAACATGTTTCTCACCATCTTGGTATTGCAAAATAAAGGACCCTTTTAGTTTAATATTTTGGGTAAAAAATGTTTCATCCATTTCATCCATCTTCACACATTTTTCACATCACCAAACAACTTTAGAAAGTTTTGGACACACCAAAACTCTTTAGACTTAGACAAAACATCAAACCAATCCCCTAACTTAGCTATGTTGTGTGTGAAATGGATCCTTTTCCATGCATTTAGGTTAGTTGGTTGCAACATTTTGGACTAGTTTATCTTAAAGGTCACAAGTCTACCTTAAACATTTACATATTCATTAACACCTTTTATCCAAAACATGGAAACATAAAATATTTTTTTCTAAAAGTGTTGTCCAAAGGTATAGAAATTTTATCCACCATATCATTCACCCTTTTCATTATCCATTCACATAATTTATGAAAAAAAACTTATAGGGTTCCTTTTACCAAACTTTGAGTCAACTAGAGAGTTTCAACACTATAAATCTCAACATACCTCTCCCATAGGTGACCCACAATTTATGGTTACAACAAGATCAAAACACAAGAGAATCATGGAACAAGCCAAAACTACATCGACCATAAGTGATCCAAACCTACAATAATTTGATCAAAGGAGCCATTCTACCCCCTCACAAAAACCCTAAAATTCACTGGGACCATATGACGTAGAAGACATCACAAACAACCCACTTGAGCTTGCTAAGGAAGAACTCCTTGAGTATAAAAAAGATCATCAAACCTTATAAAAGGTGGATCCAAATTTTCTCGCACAAAACTTGACACATGGATTAACCCAATCTATGAATCAACCAACTCCATCATGGGCGCCAAGTCAAACATTAACTCCTACTATTGTAACTAGGATTGCCACTGATTTTGGTCACACAGTCCCTTTGGGAGGAAACACACTTTTGGGTACTCAAAACACTAATCTTCCCAAAAACAAAAGTTGGATACCAATATTTGGTGCCCCACCTCAATCTTCCACTACCATTCTTAAGCATCCTCTACACCCATATAAACCACTTACATTCCATAACACCTTGACATACTTGACATTTTGAGTGCAACCATCTTCATCCATCACCACAAGTACCCAAAGTGTACCCAACATTATGCAAGGTAATGTGAACCAAGTGCCTCAAGTGGTACAACAAGGGAAATTTAACACCCCCACACAAGGTCAACCCTTAACAAGTGGCTCCAAAAATCCCACTGACACATCAAAACAAGTGGTTTCCCAAACTACTCAAGTCAATCCACAAAGCACATCAGCCCCATATACCATCAATCTAAATCAAGGCAACACATTGATCACAAACCCCATCAACCAAGGTAATTCCTTGGTCCCACATCAAACACAACAAGGAAACCCTCAACACATTGGTCAAGGGAACCCTTCTAATTAATTGATCCAAGGTTAGAATGTACCATTGACATCACAATGCCAAATGGTGCCATCATCATTTTTACCATTGGTCCTCCAAATCATGCAAAATAAAATGGGGTCAAAAACCTACATTCCTCTATCCAAATCAACAATATTACAAGGAATGGTAGTACAAAATAACCCATAACTCACTCACACCATGATCAACCAAAACCCATCTCACGTATCCTAATAACAAAACACTTCCAGTTGCAAGCACAATAAGATCAAGCTCAAGATTTGCAACAAAATCAAGCATATCAAGAAGCCTTGAAACAACAACAAGCTCAAGCTCTAGCTTTTCAACAAGTACAAGATGCCTACCAATAAGCACTGTAATAACAAAAAACTCAACAACAAGCCTTAATCGTGTAACAACAACAATAGGCCCAACAACAATCATTGCAACAACAAAAAGCTCAAAAACAAGACTTAATTGTGCAACAACAACAATAGGCCTAGCAATAAGTGTTGCTCGCATACCAAAAATAACAAGCCCAACAACAAGAATTGATAGCACAACAATACACCCAACAACAAAATATTCTCATGCAACAACAATAGGGCTTGTATTACAATCCCCAACAATACATAAAAAAAAAACAAAACATTGTAAATCCAAATGCACAAGGAGAATATACACCTCCACCCCTACCACCATCACCAAGTTCACAATATAAAAATCCACCCTACACACCATATAACATCCCATCGTATCAAAATCCAACTTACACTTCATCCACCATTCCACAGTATAGCATATATGCTCCTCCACCAAATCCTTAAGAAAATGTGTCATCATAGCTCAAGGAATTCACACAAAAGATCAAGGAAATTCAAATGCGAAAAAGGAAGAAGTGACATACACAAAAAACCTTGTGTCCATATCCATTCAATAGAAACATTGCAATAGTACCTTTCCCACCCAGTTTTGAGGTCCCCAAATTTAATAAATACAAAGGGAGGGTAAATCTTGTGGATCACATCAAATAATTCCATGTCATGTGTATGGAGGTTTCCTATAATGATTCCTACTTGATGCACCTATTCTCACATAGTTTGGAAGACCCAACAATTGATTGGTTTTCACAGTTGCCTCTAAGGATTAAAAACTTTCAAGAAATAATCGATAGGTTCATAGACCATTTCTCCTTCAATATTGACATGGATGTAAGCTTAGAAGATTTGTACACTCTAAAGGAAAACAAAGGTAAATCCTTTGCAAAATTCCTACAATGGTGGAGGCAATGAGCTAGT
>VDFB02368982.1:279854-347301 GCA_007258455.2 Sequoia sempervirens | reverse complement strand
TTCCTAATAAGGTAAGAGATTATAATAGTTCCTTAATTATTTGTGTATTTTTTGAATATTATTGGTTACCATGATGCTTTTGACTTGAGAAGACCCATATAACACATACAATAATATTGTTTCTAAGATTAAGGACAATCATGATTGTTGTGACCATATGAGTAACTATTTCTATTATGATTATAGTTATACAATAGTCTTGGGATGATATATAGTGTAGTTCATATAAGGCTAAGGCATTAAGACTTGTTGAATGGAGTCCCTTAATTGTCTTTTCTAATACCATGATTTTCATCACTCATTTGACTGTCCTCATTTATAAGTTTATAAAACTTTATCATGATTTCCTTATAGATTTCAATGATACCATGTGACTTAGGGACTTCCTTAGAAGGATAAGACTATCCATAGTAGTACTATGATATTTGCTAACAACCCAACTTCCTTCCTTTCTTGTAATATTCTTCAGGGTGGTTTTCTATCAATCAATGAGAAAATGAGCTACAATTTTATGCTCTAAGGTACATAACAATCCTAAATATTACTATCTTGAAATCCTTCATTACTAAGATGATGACCTTATCATCAAAACAAAAAGTTTAAAGTTAGTTTATAACTTTACACTCAATAAAATCATACAAGAACAATCATCTCTGTTATTCATGACAATATTTTGATTTAAGGACAAGGTTATCTTAGTGATACTAGATGTATTTTGGGGCTATATCCTCTCTATGTGTGTGGTATGGAATTTTTAAGTGATGGTAAATTATCATGAAAATCCTCTTAGGTGATATAGTACTATCCAATTGGTGATCATTATCCTATAAGAGAAAAATGGTAGAGTTTTACATGAAATGATCTTAGCCTTGATACTAGCATTTATGCCACTCTTACTCTTGATGAGATAGTCCTCTTAGTTTTCATGGTTGACTTTTAATTGATGCCTAACAACAAGGTGGAAACCTTCATAATTTAGTACCTAATAAAATCCTACATAGAACCTATTATTGTTATTTTTGTTGATTATGATAACTTGTGCATGATCATCCTATAAGATTCATAGTAACCTTAATAACCATGACTATCCTAAATGTTTATGGTTTTCATGATTTCCTAAGAGTATCTTTTCTTTCTATTGTTGTTCTCTATAATGGTACAACGATAATACATGAGAAATCAAGCACGAGAATCTAGCCTTATTATGATAATAACCTAGCATGATTGTTATCTTGTGGAAACATTGGCACTCCTACTAGCTACTATGAAAGAATTATAACTCACACTGATAAGAGGCATAAAATCTGTAGAAGTGTCACATGCTTGTATTTTGCCTTTCCATGATAAAATCCACTTAATTAGTCTTCTTTGTTGCCTTTAACTCCCTCTTGATAATTCTTAGTGTAAATAATAGCTCTACAGATACCATAAAAATATTCTAAAGGTGTGATATCCCACATGATGCTATCAAGATAGCCTAAGCATGATTATAGTCCATTAGTCATTATACAACATATTGTGCCTATGTTTGATAGTGTTATTGTATGCACAAAGAATTATTTTAGAGGGTAATTTTATGGGATAATTAGATAACCTCTATTGTGGTGCATTATCTCTTAGGTTAATACTATCTTATTGTTGTTTTAATAGTCTTAGGATTCCATTTGTTGTTGACAACATGGTTGTTCTCAAGTGGTGTTGACTATTCCACCTAGTTTTATGACATGTATTTCTTCTTTCTTAGTAGACTATTACCCTTGTGAGAAATGTTTTTTTACATTTTTTAATCATAGAGTTGGTAAGGAAGAGATAACTCACTATCTAGGGTTTGATGAAAGTACTTGTTAAGGTTATTTTCAATTGCTCTAAGTGTTGAATGTTGACCACCCAAAGAAAATCACCATCTTTACTATGTAGGACACTCATGTAGGATGATAAGAAAAAATATTTCTCTACAACCATACTTACACCCTAAAGGTGAAGTATTGACTCATATGAAATAATCTTCTTTATGGCTTGAATAAATTTCTCAGATCTAAGCAATGATGTTGACCTTTAAATAAGCATTCCAACTACACAAAAAAGGAACAAATTTATTAGATCCTACATGATTATATTTGCATGCATGTCAAAAAATGAATCTCCACACTAAAATGATATGTTTTTAGGAATATCACAAAAACTAGAATCTTGTAATTCTATCACTGCCCATGGTTGAAGAAGTATGCATCTACCACCTAATTTATCTTAATTTCCTAATATATCAGGACACGTTTATCAAGATTTGTATGTAGAAATAAAGGGTTTTCACAAGCATGATGATTCTTTAGCATTAAGATTCAAAATGAGGTTGTAAATAACTACAATTAGTTAACCCTAAGATTAAAATCCAACAAAAAAGATGTTTCAAGAACATTTCCACATTCCAAAACCAATTACACACAATAAAAATCTACATTTCTCTTTGTAACAACTACAGGGGGATTTTGATATCATACATTGAGCATGTTTCAAACATTGTAGTAGGTGTTACACACTAAAAAAATCCTCATATAGATTTTATAATGGTTACGGTTCTTGCTTGACAACTATAGCTACATCATGATAGCTAGGGGAGGGTTTTCAACACATACCAAAGTATCAATTTTAGCCCCAAAAGTACTAAGAAAATATAAGGTAATTAATGATCTACCAAAGGGAATCTAATGATGCATTCAAGGTAGGCCATATACTAATGATCCTTGTTTAGGCCTTCATTCTAAACTACCTTCTTGTCATCCTTTATATTTAAATTCTTAGCACCAGATATTAATTTAAAAATAATAAAGGGTTTCAATGCTTCAAGGAGGGTTTGTAAAGATTGTAGATACTCCAAAACAACTTCCAAGCTATTTCCAAGGCTATTTAATGGTTTCATGAGAGTTTTAAGGGGTTAATCTCATGGTGAACACTTAGAGACTTTTCTAATGTATGAACGATAGTAACATATCATAAATAGTCTCCTTAAACACTCAAATCAAGAATTCTAATGATAGTAACTTAGAGACTATCTAAAAAATAAAATACAAACAAGAGGTGGATATGAGAACCCAACATAAATAGTTTTAGGGTTATCCTTATATAGATAGGGAATCTACCCTCAATTCTTAGAGATTATCTTCCTGGGACCACCCTCATTAACAATCTAGATTGCCATCGATAATATTTTCCATGTCCTTAGTCTTATGCAACACATTAGCACTTGAAAAAGGCTTTTCAATCGAGCCATCATGTCCCTATGAATGCCTCTATAAAATTTTGAGGAGTGGTTGGATCTATTCCTATTAAGTTGAAAATAAAGAGAGCAACCTAATGGAAACTAATGATGAAAACCCATAAGTACACTAGAAGGTAAGTCTTGTAAAATTACCTTACTAGAATACAAAATATGATAGAGATAATTGAAGTATTAAAAAGAAATTTGTGGTAGTAGTAGGTTTCTTGTACTACCCCCTAATAAATTAAGGTACTAAAAAGAAAGGAGTTAAGGATGAATAAATTAAATAAATTAAATATTTATGGAAAAAATTGATAACAAGAGATTAAAATAATTTATTGGTGAGATCAAGATAGGTTTTGAAGATAATTTAATGACCATGATAAAAAATAAGTAAGAAGAAAGAATGTTGAAACAATCCTAGGACTAAGAGAAAAGATAATGGAAAATGTTAGAAGTGTGAGAAGCATCAAGAGAGTGTATCAAAAGGGTTGCAACTGATAAAAACCCTAGTATTGAGATAGGTAGATCCTCAATGGGCATGAAACTCATGAATATTAAAGAATATAGTGGTTTATCACTTAAAAATCTAATCAAAATGGTAAGGCAATTGAAAGAATAAGGCACCAATGAACTTAGAGAAGTTTTCCCTTATTTATAGGTATACTATAGATGTGGTTGCTATAGGGAAGAAAAGGAAGTAAATTCTTGGGAGCAAGTAAAGAAGTTACATTAATTTGTTGAGGAAGAGAAGACAATATTTAGTAATAGAATCAAAGAAGTCACCAAAAATTTAGTGTTTTTCAAGGAAGATTTGGAGATGATAGATGAGAGCAATTCCTAGGTTGAGGAAGAAAAAAACTCAAAGAAAATTAAAGATAAATCAATTACTAATGATGTGTTATCAACCAACACATTCCCCAAGCTAAAGAGACACTATGAAGAGATGAACCTCATGGACAAAGAGTCACCTCCCTTGACAAAATCAAGAAAAGTTTCTATAGTCCATATAAGTAGTGAATCCTTAATTGGGTCAGAGAAAGCAAGATCAAGAAGAAATTGTGCATGAGATTTGTGACAAATAATATGAAGTGAGTTCTTAGATGTTCAATTTCCAAGAGATAATGGTAGAGAAAGGGCTTTGGTCAAGTAGAAAAGGAGTGACACTAGACAAAGAAGCCATGATAAAGGGAGAGAAAGAGATCCAAGAGAAGAGAATAGATTAAGAGAAAGGATAATCCCTAACCATATAAAATAAATCAAGAACACCTTTGCCTCCTCCAAATATGGATGCACATGTGATAATCTCCCTATTTTGGTAAATACACTAAGGATGCTAGTGAACATCTCTTTACCTTGGATTTTCATTGGAGTGGGGTTGACATTAATGATGACTAGACCCAATTATATGATTTTGTGGAGACCCTCAATGATGAGGCATTAAGATGGTGCATTAAAGAATTCCCTAAGCATGATAAAAATAGAAATGACCAAAATCCCAAAATGGTATAACTATGGTAAACTAATAAATTATGCTAATAAGTGTAGAAGAAAAAAAGGAGGAAATTCCACGTGATTTTTGTGGTGATAAACCACATGATATTTAGTTCGCCCCAAATTTAATAGTTCTATTAGAATGTGTTGGCACCATGATCAAAAAATAATAATTGTCTAGTCTAAATGTAACCTATGATGCTAAAGAAGTAATGAATAACTAAAGTAAAGGAGAAAATGTTAGAGAGTGTAAGAAATCAATAAATAAAACAAATGTAAAATAAGAGAATCATCATTGACAAAAGAGAAATTGGAAAAATAATACAAAAGAAAAAAGAAAAAACTCAAAAAAAGATCATGTAGAAACTTAAGAGAAAGAGAAACCTGAGGTTGGATTAATAGAAGGATATCCTAAGAGAATCTTATAAAAGTGAACAAGAAAAAAAATAGATAAGAGGGAACATGATTTGTGACAAGAAAGTTAAGAGAGATAATTAAAAAAATAAAAAAGGGAGGATGATAGTAAGATATGTTTCATAGATCTATGCTCATTACCTACTGAAGCTCACATTTTAGCACAGGTGAGGATAATGTTAGCTTTACAACTACTAATTTCATTTACTTTGGAAGTTTCTAAGTCTTTGTCGACAAATCTATTTTGTTAATATCCTACAACCATGGCATTCTGTGAGACCAAACTTCTTTGAGGCACATCTATCAAAATTCCTCTATCCTCTATGATTTGATGGATGTCCATACTCTGTTCTAAAGTTCTGTTTTGGCACAAGCTACGAGGATGCTAGCAAAGGTTGTAGAGTTTGGTTTTACACTAGCCAATTGCATTTGATTGAAATTTTCTAAAGCCTTTTCAACAAATCCACTTTGTAAATATCCTACAATCAAGGTGCATTCCATGATAACACATTTCTTTGAAGCATTTTGTCAAACAATTCATGTGCCTTGTTTATGCTTCCACATTCAAATCCACTTTGTGAATATCCTACAATCGATATAGTCATGAACTTTTTGAAATGGGAACTCTCTGATTTGGAGGTGGGAGGAAAACATAGCTTATGTTGATCTATCATTTGAGTTGACAATAATAAAATTGATTATTTTGTTTATGCTAATTTCTATAACCCAACAATAGATTAATTGCAATAAAATCGCCAAAGAAATTCTATCGATAACAATTAACACAATCAGTTAATTAACAACTAAATGGAAGCAAAATAACATGAAGCCAAATCACAGATAATAAACAATATATACCTGTGAAACCCTCCCAATGGGGAAAACTTTGCAAAATGTTGATTCCTCTGTTCTTAACAACAAACTTTTCTTTTGAAAATACATTATGAGTTTGCCGCCACTAATCTTAAGATTTATAGAGCTCAGCCTAGCTTTTGTATTTAAAAAAGAAAAATCTTCTGCTTTCTTTCAGTTTTAATTACACACAAAATCACTGACGAGTCTTATCTCACAAACTCAAAACATTCTATTAAAGAATAAAAACTACTATTGCTGAAAATCCAACTCCAATTGTTTTTAAAGATATCTAACCTACATAAAGCAACTCATTATCCCACCTTTTCGGTACAAAATCAACACTCCCTCTTAGCGAGGAAGGTGTTTTGCATAACACCCAACTTGTCCCTAAAGAATTCAAACCTACTCTTCATCAAGGCCTTCGTCGGGATACCTACTATTTGTTCATCCATAGGAATGTAATGGAGCTTCACTAGCCCCTTCTCCACATAATCTCTGATGAAGTGGTACTTGATCTCAATTTGCTTTGAATTGTCATGAAACACTGGATTCTCAGAGATTTTGATACAACTCTGATATCACAGTAAATGACTATAGGATCCAGCTCCTGATCAAAGAGTCCAACTAGATTTTTTTAAAGCCAGATAGCCTCATGGCCATACTACCATATATTCTACTTAAGGTAACTCAAATAAGAATTGACTTCGCTTTCCTCGCTAAAGAGATCAGCCTTTTGATCCCAAACTAAAACTACACCCTAAAGTGCTCTTCCGATCAGCTGTACTGCCTACCCAATTTGCATTGGTAAACCCCTCGAGCTTCACTCCATCTTGTTGAACATACTTCAAACCTATAATCAATCAGGCTCTCAAAGATATTCTCAAACATGTCGCGAACATCAGCGTAATAATGCTTAGGTCTCCACCATAAACCGACTGGGAGAGTTCACTTGAAACAAACGTTCAGCCCAGCCAATGTGATACATAAGAGAGCCTATCAACTGCTCTAGATAAAGTCGGGCTCTAATTTCTTTGATCTAGAAGCATCAATCTTCTTTCAATTGGTCACAAGTGGCGTTGACATAGGCTTACAGTTTTCCATCCTGAATCACTTCAAGATATCAATTAAGTACTTCCCTTGTCCAAGGAAGATCTCTCCCTCTTTCTTCCACAACTCCAATCCCAGAAAGTAATGCATAAACCCCAAGTCCTTCATCTCAAACTCTCCTGCAAGATCCCGCTTGCAATGTGCTATGAGCTCCTTTGACCCTGTGAGAAATAGGCTAACAACATATAACAACAATATGAGAAGCCCAATTCTTCACCCAACATAGTACGTCTGCATCCACCTCACTCTTTGATGAAAGCTCTTACACTCGCAAGTAACCGTTGTACTGAAGGTTTACCGGGATGAACGTAGCTTTGAGTCCATACAAAGGTTTTTCAACCCTGCATACATGGCAACCCTCTCATGTGCTTCCTTAAATCCTTCTTAGCCGCTTCTATAAATCTCTTCCTCAATCACTCCATTGAGATAATGCCTTTTAACCATTCCGCAACTCCAACCCATTTAGGCCGCTACATAAACATAGTCGGCGGATGAGTACCGCTACCGGAGCTTAAAGTCTCATCATAGTCAACTCCCTCTTTCTGAGAAAACCCCTTAGCCACAAACCAAACTTTGAACTTTTCCACACTACCATCTATAGCATGCTTAATCTTATACACCCATCTCGAGCCCACCATAGACTTATCTTCTGGCCTTGGTACTACCTCCCATACACCATTCTTCATGATGAAATAATAATTTTCCACCGCTATAACGGTGCATCTCTCCACACTTGATGTTGAGATGCCTCCCTCAAACAGCCACCACTTCAATTAATTCCACCATAAGTGCTACACTTAATAATGTCTCGGGAGCCCTCCACCGATCAATTCAGGATCACCTACATATATTCTCTTGAGCCCTCTTAGTGTCTCTTAGCTGCCTTGTTTCTTCTCTCTTCTCTGTATTAGGAATCAGGCGAGAATTACCCCTCTCCTTCCATCAGACTGCCGGGGCTCGCTTCTCTAGCTTGCCTAATTGAAAGCTGAGGAAATTGTGACACCAAACCTGTGGGTGATTGCTCCCCATCTGTATCAGTTGCTGACTTATTCTCCTCTAACTTCTACATCTCTACGACAACCATTCTCTGAGAGCAAGAACGTAAAACCCGAGTAAGCTCTGGAAGTCAAATTTACTCCAATATGATACCCTCTCCAGAGGGTTCCAACTTTGTTTCTCTCCATAGGGACCGTGATATCACACAAGGTGCATCCAAAGTGATGCTTAATGTGCCCCAAATCTAGTTTCTTATCGGTGAACACCTCTTCTAGAGTCAATTTTCCCAACACTTTGTGAGGGATCCTATTCTGCAAATATACAATCGTATTGCAAGCTTCTACCCATAAGAACCAAGGAAGATCCGGATCATGAAGCATGGCCTTGGCTGCTCCAACTATAGCCCCCAGCTCTTCCTGCCTCAAACAACCGAATTCTCATTGAGAGGGCTGAACAAACCCCAAACCCTGAAAATTTCTTAACCAATATAGACCCAAGGAAATCTCTATATACTTGCCCCCACTATCAAACGTCAAAGATCTTGATCTTCCTCCGCCTGGTTCACTTGTTTTAAACTCTCGAACCCACCCAAGATGTCATCTTTATTCTTCTCAGAAAATATATAATCTAGCACCTCTCCTCGAGAAGTTAACAATGAAAGTGAACATAATACTCATATCCATTCTAAGATGTTGTTGATATAACACATCTGAGTGTATAAGATCCAAAATCCCTTCGGATCTAGTGTCGTTGCTTGGAAAAATGGTCTTGGCATATTTCCCAAGAGCGCATCCCTTGCACACCTCATGCTTTTCTTTCTTCATCTCAGGCAGCCCCGTCACTATTTCCTTAAGAATATTAAGTGCTCTATGGTGAAGGTGAGCCATCCTCCTGTGCCACAATTCTCCTATCCCTTTACAACTACTAACCAATGCATGTGCTGACTCAAACTGTAACTGAAACAAGCTGCCATGCCTGACACCAATCACTTTTGCAACCTTGGAATCTTTGGGACGAATATAGACTTTTCCCCTCTCAAAGGTCACGATGTAACCCTTGCCTTCCAAAGCAGAAACTGAGCTTAAATTATTTGTCATGCCAAGGACATACAACACATCCTCCACCAACAAAGGTTTTCCAGACTCCCTTTGAAACTTGATGGTGCCAATACTAGTTGCATGGTACTTGGCATTGTCTCCGAGCTCAATATATAAATCTAGCTTCTTCTCCTCCAACTTGGTGAAACATTCTCTGACTCCTGTCATGTGGCGAGAAGCCCCACTGTCAATATACCATACCCTATTGGCAATTGAACTTGAGAGACATGCAATGAGTGAAAACTCATTCTCAAATCGTGATGCAAACTCGTCCACCTCTGCTGTAGCAGCAAATTGCTTCTTCTGCTTGTCCTTATTTTTCTTATTCGGACATTGGCTGGCATAGTGACCCATTTGATGGCAACAAAAACATTTTATCTTGCTCAGATCTTTCTTCTTCCCACTCTTGGAAGAAGAACCTTATGTTTGCTCTTTATTGGACTTCTTCTTACCCTTGCTTGCAAGAGCAAGATTTTCTTCGTCTTGACCCTTCTTCATTTGATCTCCTTGATGAGCACCTTCATGGATCTCCTCCTAAACAAAATTATCCCAAAGTCTTTCCCAATTAGGTAGCCGATCTCTGCTGAAAACACACTTGACAAACACTTCCCAGTGCTTCGAAAAACCATTCAAGGCTATACGCACCAACTCATCTTCATCAATCGTCTCTCCAACAGCAGCAAGCTCATCCCTGACCTGTGTCAACTTGGACAAGTAAGAGGTCACACTCTCGCCTTTGGACATCTTGGTATTATGCAATTTTTCCTTGAGCATCATCTTACAACTCTGATAGTCACTCTAATAAAGTTTTGTGAGTGTATCCCACATCTCCTTGGCGGTGTCTTTCCCTGATAAATGAGGAATTAAATGATCTCTTACTCCATCCAGGATAATCCTCTGAGCCTTGGCCTCTTTGAATTCATGTGAATCTAAGGCAACAAGATCATTTTTTAGTGGTGTCACTTCTGTACTAGCATAGATCCACAACCTATTCTCCTTGAGAACAGAGGTAATCCGAACCTTCCACTGCAAGAAGTTAGACGCACCCTCAAGCCTATCCTCGTATCGAACACTGGTTGCTATAGCCACAAAAGAACTGGAGACGAAAATATGATTTTTTTTCTTTTTCTTTTTTTTTTCCCTTGAAATCTATGTCACAAATCTTGGCTTTGTATTCAGAGTTTAGAGCTCTGATACCATGTTAATTTCTATAACCCAGCAACAAATTAATTGCACAATAAATTCACAAAAAGAAATATGATTTATAACAATTAACACAACTGGGTTAATTAACAACTAATAACAACAAAAGCAAAAATAACATGAAGCCAATCACAAATAGACAATAACACATATATACCCAGGAAACCTCAATGCGGGGAAAAAGGTCTGCAAATGTTGGATCTTCTATTCAGCCTAACAACAAACTTTTCTTTTGAAAAATACAATATGAGTTTGCTACAACAATCTTACATTTATAGAGCCCAGCTGCTTTACTTAGCGTGCAAGAAAAGAATCTTTCCTTGCTTTATTTGGCTTTAATTACACATAAAATCACTCTTGGATTTATCTTATCCTCACAAACTCGGAAACATTCTATTAAAGAATAAAAAAACTACTATTGCTGAAAATCTAACTCGAATTGCTTTAAAGCATATCTAACTCAAGTTGCTTTAAAGCAATTCCAAATCCCACCTTTCAAGCTACAAAAATCAACAGTTTCGCTTTTAGATTTCATTTTATTATTTTGCAAAAAGGGGAAAAAGGCATCAACCAATTGATTGAGCACCTATTAATTGCTATCGAAAAATTATTTATGTTGCTCTGGTTACGACAGGTTCTATGAACAAGTAATCATTCCAATTCATATGGTGATAGGCTCCCTGTGAAAGATAAATTTGGGCAATTGCAAAATTTTAAATATCTTTATTAAAAAATGGATTAGCTATAAATCTTAAGAAGAAAATTCCAGCCCCATTGGCTAAGGGTTTGTAAGAGCTGCAAAGATTTTTTTAGATCTTTCCCCATATTTTTAATAACAAATGGCAATTCAGTTGTCTGCCATCATGGAAAATACTTTTTGAGAACATTTTTGTACAACATTGTTATAAAAGTGCTCACAACCAAAGTGATGGCAGAAGCTCCCACAACATAAGATCATTGGTACCCAACAGGTGACTCACAGAGCCATTAACTTGTAATATATTTATTTTTCTTTCCAAATGGAAAATACACACTTTACATTAATAGAGTAGTAAATAATTAACTAAGATTAAAGAGTTGACACTGATAATTAATTAATAGTTTTTCATCCACTTTCTACTCTGAACCAACAGTCTCCACATTCACCAATAGGAACTCGACGCTATGCATCGATTGATTTTATGCGTGAATTAAATATAAAATTATTATTTGTAGTTTAAATGTTAAATTGTTAAGTTGATAGAAAATGTTCTTATAGATTTAAATTGAATTATCTAAACAGATATTTTGAAAAATTGTGGAAAGATTATCTTTTATTTAAGTTGAGCTTTTGAAATTTAAAATAATTTTTGGTATAATCTTTTCATAATCTATGTAGAATTAATAAGGCAGCGTTTGAATTCAATAATGTATGTTTTTCATTTGAATTTTTGGATCATAATTTGTGTATATTTTTCATTTGACATTCAGATCAGACTCTTGAGGACAGTCTGATCCAAATGTGAAATGAAGAATTTACACAATTGAACCTAAAACTATCTTATCAAATATAAAATAAGGCTAAACAAATATAATTCATCATTAATATTATTTTACTTTAATTATATCTTTAATTTAAACTCCTGGAGACGCGTTTGAACTCTCAAAACATTAGTAGATTTTTCTATAAAATTGAAAATAATCAAGTTAGTTTAACCTAGGAAAAGGATGGGTCTTTTAGGGAATCAAGTGCCACCACAAAGAATTTTGAAAGGGAATATTTAAAGGTTGTCAGTGTTGGTATGTGTCAACTGATCATGCTATACTGTATAACCCATGGTATATTGTACACCCTGGCATGTATCCTTGCTGGGGTCCGAGGTCGGGCGGGGGTTCGAGGGCGGCAGCCCCCGAAAAAAATTTTCCTCCTACTTTTTCGCGTCATCACCGAAAAAGGGAAAAATCAACGAAAAAGGAAAAATCCAATTTTGTAAAACCCAAAATCTGGAAGCTTCTAAGCTTGTTAAAAAGGGGTTCGAATGGGTGTTACGGTATGATGAAAAAAGCGATTATTCGCAAGATTGTAATAGGTTTGGCACTGGATAATAAAAGTATTGGATGGCTGCGGTTTGGTGGATGTAGCCCAGATTGGGTGAACCACGTTAAATTCTCTGTGTTATAATTTATTCTATGTGTGTTTTAGTTTCTCTGTTTATTAATTAAATCTGCATTTATTGTTAGATATCTGCCTTTCTAACCCTAACAGTTAGTATTCAACCGCGAAAGAAATTTAGTTAGAAAGCATTAGTTATTTGATAATTTTGTTCTCCACCCATACCAGTACTACAATAATATGAATAAAATATTTAATAGTTTGATTTAGTTCATGCTTGAATATGTTTTTAAATTAATTACATAAATTTATTTTGTATCAATATTTTTTTATTCTAATTAATTTACATTTTTAATTTCAGCATTAAATCAAATTTTGAAATATTAAAATTTAAATATTCAATAATTTAAAATTTACAAATTCTAGACACATGGAAAATGTTTTTGAAATTCTAAATTTGATACTTTTCTTCCTTAAGGGCACTTCAAGAATTCCACAATCTAACAAAAATTTAACAAAATAGGCTTCAAAATCTCCAATGAGTTCAAAGTCTCTTAAATTGCAAAGAGGATATACAACATGATCTCTTAGCAATCTCATTCTTCTTGCTCTCTTAAATGAGTTGATTCATTCCCTCCACAGGTAATTCACTATTGTGAATGTGAGAACTAAAATTCAACTTACACAACCATTCAATTTCACAATACACAAATACATGTACTCTAAAAGAATCCTATAGATGCATGATTTATTTTGATTTCACTCAATTTAACTTTAATTTTAAAATTCAATGGTTATTACTTGAAGGCATTTAACAATTCTAGAAGATTCAATGGTTGGTGTGTATAGTTTAAAATCAAACTTAACCAACTTAAACAAATAATTGTATATTAGATAGGATGATATTAATAACTAACACACTATGAAGGAAATTAGAAAACCTAAAACTAAAAAAAATTGTAGTTTCTTGAGCTCAAACTTAATAGATAAATCAATAAATATATGCAAGGTTGTGAAGCATACAAAAAGACAAAAGAAAATTTCAATCACAAATGTATAACATAGACCAAGCTCAAAACACCCTAAAATATACTATGGAACTTCACTAGGATAAATTCTCCTAGGATAGCCATTAATTTTAACACTCGACTAAGCTACAAAAAATTAGACCATGTTTTTATATTTACTTGTTAATTTTGGTGCATTACATATTTTATGCATTTACTCAACAACTTTATTGCATAGTATGTATATCTAGGATAATATATGCTTTCTTAGGTAAGTACCTACTAATTTAGGTTGTACTTGCATCATGTGACACTATCTCCTTTATTTCACATTAACTGTACATTAACATTTCTTTGTTGTATCTCATTTATACCTAATTGTAGCTCCCATTCGAGTAATCTAATCCTCTCTCTCTTTGTGTGTGTGTGTGTGTGTGTGTGTGTGTGTGTGTGTGTGTGTGTGTGTGTGTGTGTGTGTGTGTGTGTGTGTGTGTGTGTGTTTGAATGTGCATGCATGCTTTAACATAATAGAATTCCCACTTTCATTATGTAATGAGCTATAGCTAAAATATTTGACAATATATTGTGTAGACATTAAAAATATTCACATATAGGTGGGAACTATATGTCTCATTCATATATTATGTCACAATTCAAGTTAGATACTACAAAATTCAACACAAATACAATTCTTTCATGGAACTATCACATGGAACCAAAATGCTTGTGTTTTTTAACCTCCAAAATTTTAAAAAGTTTATCCTTAGATCCAATTGGATGAACACAAGTGCTTAACTATTACAAATGGTGTATTTGATAAAATGGAAAAAATGCAAACTAATGAAGTTACCTAAACTATAGAGATTGAAGGTTTATCTTGTAGCCAAAAATCCAATGCTTAAATCCATATCAAGTAGTCTTGTAGGGAGAGTGGTAGTCATTTATGTGTATAAGTTGCCCATATCTACTAACAACATATTTACATGGTCAAAAACATGAAACCATGCCATCTACATCAACAACCCTACCCATTTGTTCACAAACCATGTTTGTAAGGGGCCCATATGTGTTGATAGGTTTCTAAAGCATTCTTCAACCTTATTGAATATCTTTTCAAGGCTATTAATGGTATCCTAGGTCATGTATGGTGGTAGGTGGGTTCTTTAGTTTGAATGACAAAGTTCTAGAGTTTCACATGTTAAAGGGCCCAATAGCAAGAGGAGTTAGGGAATTAATGGTAAGATGCTATTCAAAATATTTCCACTTGGTATATTGGCATTGAGATTTTTAAAGGTACAAAGTCATGGGTTTGGGAAATGGTATGTACGGATGATAGGATGCAATGAGAAGCAATGGTTTGTGGCCCAAGGAAGGAAGAATGGTAGGGAGGAGGGGAAACAATGTGGTCCAATTTATGTGTTTTCCCTTTATGAAATTTCCTCTAGTTTAAGCTTCATCGCCATTCATGATAGCCCTAAGGGGTGTCAAAATTCCTTGTTCCTCTTAAATGTGTGAGCCATGAGATGTGAATGCATTATGTGATCTATAGTCCATGCAACTCCTATGAGTTCAAACAAAAATCTATCAAGCATGGGTTGTGCCATTGGTTGATAAGCTCCATGTCACTTAGGTGGGCCCCATCATTTTAATATATCAAAATTATACACAAAGATCTTGAAGCTTCAATATTGATATTAGAATTTTATGGTGATTTTTTTTCACATTAATGCAATGTGATTTCTCAAATTATAAATTGGTTAATTATATGAATTGTCAAATTTCTTATCAAAGAAGATTTAGGTGAATAGTGTGATATAAACATAAAGCTCCTTGAAAACATTTTACTAAATATTCAAGCTTATTGGTCCTAGGGAGGTTTGTGATTAGACCAACTTGTTGTTCAATGCTTAACATTTTATTTTCTTACACAAACTATAAAAGCACCAAGATCTCTATATTGATGTGGAAGATTTTGTGGTTGGTGGAACCCTAAGGGGTGTCAAAGTTCCTTGTTACTCTTAGATTATGCGAGTCATTATATGTGACTAAGTGATGTAACATGTAGTCCATGCAATTCCTTTGAGTGCAAATAAAATCTATCAAACAATCATTGTGCCATTGGTTGGTAAGCTCCATATCAATTATGGCAGAGCCCATATCCTATTTTCTTGTGTGTGCTTGGTGTGAGGTCAACAAGATGTTTTCATTAGTGTTGAGATCTTTGGTGGGCCTAGTTCTCCTTCATGAATATTAATCCTACCACAACAAATTAGGTTGGTGTGCCTATAACAACAAATTATCATGCAATCACTCCACATCCAAATGATAAAATGGCTAAACAAAGCTTGTGTATTGTATTTCTATACTAGATATTTTTCTCTTTGAGATCAACCCTAGCCATTAATCCAATAAAGTTTTAACAAGTTATCTCACCTACCACTTGCACATTTAAATCTTCCTATTTGTGAGTTTATTGCTTGTTATTCTCCATACATGGTGTATATGCTTTGGATTTTAATGTAGCTACATGAAATCTTGGGCTATCCAATGAAAACCATAATGAAAATATGGCATGTCAAGTGTGTTTCCCCCTGTAGGAAGCCATCTCTCCTTGGTTGAAAAATGTTATTAATTGAGCTAGACTCATTCATTTTTTCTTAGCTCCATAGTATCCATACAAAAACATTGACTAATGATAATGAAGTATGCATGAAGACACATGTATTTATTGAATTTTGGTGGCATGTGTGATTTTGGTGAAGCTCTTCACAATATTACAAGTGGCCATGGGTACATGTGTAGAAATTTTAATTCTTTAATAGTCTTATGTTGATTGTATAGGACAAGACAAAAATTTGCAAATCTTGATTGGCGCCCCTACCATTCTTCTTTGGGAATGCATATATTTAACACTTTTAGAACCTGTAAGAGGATATTTTCCTTTCTCAAGGATACGTTATAATTTTTGCATGAGAACTAATACCATGAAAACTAAATAAGGGCAATGGTTGAGTATTGTAAGATGTGACAAGTGATCTTCCCCTCATTCTTGTAAGATTCAATTTCATATTAGCATGTGTAGTAATTATTTTCTTCTATTTGAAGTTGCATTCCAAATTTGTGTTTGGAATATGCCATATGTTGTAGCTATTTATGAACTAGGTTGAGGTGATACATGAAGAGGTGAGCATAAAGTTGGTATAATTTATCTTGGAGGATTTTGACTAAACTATGTCATTTGCATGATTTTGAGAACTTTTCTTTCCTATCTAGTAGTACTAAAGTTTATCTTGGAAGGATTTATATCCTTGTCCAAAAAAAAAATATGCCTATAATTGTGTATTGATATGGCAAATACTTGAGCTAAACAAATATGATTTGACACATACCACCATGCCCTTGGAGTTGAGAAAGAGAAATGTAACTATTTTACGTACAATGTTCAATGATGTAAACATGGTTGGTCACTAAACCATCTTATGTATAAGAATGCCTAAAATAATTATTGGGATTAATTAATGCAAGTCTTTGTTTCACAAGGGTTATAAATGTCTAGTTTGTGTCTTAGGAACCTATTTTTATGCAAGAGTTGTATATTGTCATTGTACCTATGACTAACACATATTATTTAGGGAAATTTATGTTTTTGATGGAATTTCTCTAGCCACATTTGTTGGATTAACTATATTGAGGATTAGATGGTACAAAATTATAAAACATTACAAAAGATTTGCAATGGTCTTTTTCTTTGAAGCATGTTTTCTATGTCTTTGATTTTGTATTTGTAGTGATTTATATAGAAATGCAATTCAATATCTTGTGTTGAATCATATTTGTGCTATTAGTTTTCCTTGTAGACCTTGACTATATTTATAATTGAATAAGCAATAGTCTTGATGGTGAGATATAACTATTTACTAACATTTTAATTACACCTATTTTTGTATATACTAGCATATAAGTAGATTAGGTCCTACATGCTATTATGATTTAGCTATGCACTTATTCTAATTCTTTGCGAGCTTGCCTTGATTAATGCATTGGAAGTCATTTAGACACCGCCCAAATTAGGCTTCTCATACCATTCCTTACAATGCAACCACTTCTTGCAGCCTTGAGATTCCTCCACGAGGTCCCGTTGAAGTTTAGTTTTAATTTGTCACACAAAGGGTCAAACATAAATTATTATTTTTATTAAACATTCCTTTTGGTAATATAATCGTGTTTTATTTTTGGATGTAACTTTTAATTTTATTTTTGAAAACCTACCATTAAATATTTAGATAACTTTTTTGTTATGTTTTTATTTTGGAAAGTGTACTAGATATTATGTATTTATATGTTACTTTTTAGTAGTTTCATTAGTAAAATTAATAGATATTTTGAAATATGGTGTCTTTATATGTAAAATTACCATGGCATCATATCCTTCTCCCTCCTATCACTATAAGTCACACCTCTCAAATAATTATTGGGGAATATCCCTTGCATGGTGGTTAGGGTTTTTCCCTTTCCATTGTCTTGTTTTAAATTTCTAGATGTTAAGATCGATAATGTAGTTGGTTTAAATCCTCTCAACACTACCCACATAGTCATTAGAGAACCATCACTATCTACGAGGAATCTCTTTGGTTGGACCCTCCCTTCGCCTTTACCATCCAAAGATTTGGTGGGCTCCACCTTCACATTTCTAAGTCCTCTCAGTAACATGGCAAGCCTCTCCAAATCTTCATTGAGGATTATGTAGAACAAGTTGAAGGAGAATCCAAATGAAGGAGATAATACTATACTTACTAATTGGAACCCCATGGAAGGTGACAAGGATTTGCTAGATACTTACTAATTGGAACCCCATGGAAGGTGACAAGGATTTGCTAGATGGGGGGTTGGATAATCTTGATGGGCAAGATCTCTAGATAGCATGCCCCCCAAAATACATTATTCATACCTTCATGCTTACCTCGCTTTTTTGTTTAAACTATTATTAATAACCAATCTTAAAATTTATTTTAACAGAACCATTAAAATTTTCATGTTCATATATAAAATTGTGTCTATTTTAAAATCCTCGTGTTTGGTCATGCAACCAAGCTTCATGTTTTATCACAACTTCTATTTAAATGCTTAGGTTCTCACATTACAATTGAGTTGAACAACACTTTGAACCAAGAGAAAGGTGCAGACCCAAAATTTCTATCAGCTGAGATTGAGTAGGGGGATTAAACCTAGAATATTGTGTTAAATCTATGTGATATCTACGTGTTAATAGATGTTCTCAATCTACTTTGATAAAAGCACAAGTCCAATGTGGATTAGAAGACATTCACTAACAAACAAATGGCATTTTTCCAAATAGATATCAATCAAATTATTAAGTATTTATTATTAGCACACATTCTTCAATCATAGAGTTAAGTACTTGTATATACTACATTTACTTTCATAAAATAGCTATTGCAATTTATTAGATTTATTAATCCTAGCTACCAATAATTAATCTAGGTTGAATTATGCTTAATTAGTTACATTTATTGAATTAAACCGATAACCATAACAATACTTTATTCTCCTTTGCATTAAGATAAGTTGAATCTCATAAAACATCATTGAAATTAACACGCTATAGAAAAGACCACCTCAATGAATGAATGCATGAGAGAGCTCTACAGTGAATGAATGCACTAGAGAGCTTTATAATGAATGGTTCATAAGACACACTCATTGAAGGTTTTATAAATGGTGTAGCAAACAAAGTGAGCTTGATTATGACAAAAACTCCATAATTAGACATCCACGAATCCAAATAATACTAAAATAGATAACCTTCTCAAAACCCCTAAATATACTAAATATTGAGTGGATCAATGACTCTTATTAAAAAAACTAAAAATATATATATATATTTGAACATTACCAATTTTATTTTATTTAATAAAACTGCCTTTTACTTCTTATATCAAGGTGCCAAAGAAAATAATTGATAGTCTCTTTAAAACTCTTTGGTCAGAATTCAAATGCCCTTGGCACAACCTTATCCTTTTTGTTGTTGCAATATCCAATACTACCACTTCTCCTACTGTAAATCCAGTAAAGCCAAGCAAAAGAAATTACAACTCAGAACACATTTAATTGTAACTGACCGATTTGGAAGAACTTGTAGAGCGTCTGAAATTGAAAAAAAAAGCAGAGACCTTTACAGCGGAAACAATATAAACAGTTTAGAACCACATCTGACAGTTAATATCAATCATAAATAAAGTTTTCAAACATAATAAACACCACTGAAGCGCATATGTCAAGGGTTTAGTTATTACAGCAGATCAGCTTTGGAATCCTCGGTACAGACGTTATTCCTAGGGTTTCAGATACACTCTTATTTAACCCACAACATCAGGCAACCACATACCTTTAGGGTTTATACATAGCCACCGTTAACCCGAACAACTTGAGCATTAACCCACTCTCCTTCATCGCTGGCCAGGAATGCCACCAGAGGAGCCACGTCAGTCACCTCGCCCAGCCGTTCAAGTGGGGCTGCCTCCACAGCGCGTTGAATGACCTCGTCACTCCTTCCCGCAAAGAACAGTTCTGTGGCCACCGGCCCTGGGGCCACGCAATTCGCAGTAATCTTGGTGCCCCTCAATTCCCTGGCCAATATTTTGGTCATTGTCTCCACGGCGGCCTTGCTGGCCCCGTATGCTGCATGTCCAGGCTTCAGTGACGCCACAATCGATGAGGTTAGGTTTATAATGCGGCCACCGCCGCCTTTGACAACTCTGTTGGCGGCTTCCCTGGAGCAGAGGAAGGCTCCCTTGCAGTTGACATTGAAGGTGGAATCCCACGCTTCTTCAGAGGTGTCCGCCACGGGTGGGTATTTGGGGTCGAGAATACCCGCGTTGTTAACCACAATGTGCACAGCACCGAATGTTTGCTCTGCCCTGTCAAAGA
The DNA here is from genome assembly GCA_007258455.2 of Sequoia sempervirens. NCBI lineage: Eukaryota > Viridiplantae > Streptophyta > Pinopsida > Cupressales > Cupressaceae > Sequoia > Sequoia sempervirens. The sequence goes on along the minus strand of VDFB02368982.1, from coordinate 326,832 downwards.
GGCTGCTTGCTTCGGATGCCTTGGAAACATCGGCCTTGCATGTCACGGCTCTTACTGAATCGCGGTCCTTGTTAATTATAGAGGCCACCTCCTCTGCTTTTTCTGCATTTCCAGCATAATTGATCACCACTTTTGCTCCCTTGCGCGCCAAGTGAAGCGCGATTTCTCTGCCAATACCTCGCGAGGCGCCCGTCACGATGGCCACACGATCCTTCAAACTACTCTGATCGGCCATTGTGGGGAATTGTGGAATTAGGGTAGAGCCTCCCTTCGACTACGAGGATGAGTGACCTCCCGAGAAGGACCAATGCTTCACCTCTATGAGCATCACCTAGATGTAATGAGTGCTAAGTGGACCATTCATTATCATTAAAGATGGGTTCTCATGGACCACTACTCATGAAACATGGGTCAATGAGTTTGACTCCTTAAACTACACAATTGAATCCTAATAGCAATATCACAATTTGACACGCAATGGAAAATACCTCCTACTTATCAATTGATGAGCTAAAGGGGCTCTATAAAGAATGACTCATAAGGAACAACACTTGTTGAAGGTTTTGCAAATAGGGTTGCAAGCTAAGTGAGCTTTACCTTGGGGAAAACTTTGTGGTTAAGCGTGCTTGAGCTAGAGTAGTACTAGGATGGGCGACCTCCCAAGAAGGCCCAATGCTTCACCTCTGTGAACATCACTTAGATGCAATGAGTGTTAAGTGGACCATTAATTATCATGAGAGATGGGTTATCGTGAACCACTACTCATGAAACATGGGTCAATTAGTTTGACTTGTTAAACTACATTGTTGAATCCTGATAGCAATATCATTATAAGTGTTGTTTGTATGACAGGTGGTGAAAATGTATCTTCGAGTGTTGCCAACCCTTGCTAGGAAAAAAATCTATTCAAAATGTGTTTATAGAACTTTTTCGTTTATGTGTGAATTAAATGTAAAAGTATTATTGGTAAAACTAGTTTAATTGTTAAATTGTTAAAGTTGATAGAAAATGTTCCAATAAAAATATTTTGATAAATTTTAGAAAGATTGTCTTTTATTTAAGTTGAGTTTGTGGTCAAATTTAAAATAGTTGTTGGTATGAGTTTTTTATAGTCTATGTAGTATTAATAAGGAAGCTTTTGGATTCAACAATGTATGTTTTTCATTTGACTTTTTGGATCATTCAAACCAGACTCTTGAAGACAATGTGATCCAAATGTGAAATGAAGAATATACACATTTGGACCAGAAACTATTTTATCTTGAATATAAAATAAGACTAAACAAATATAATTCATCATTAATATTATTTTACTTTAATTATATCTCTAATTTAAACTCTTGGAGACACTTTGGAACTCTCAAGACTTTAGTAGATTTGTCTATAAAATTTGAAGATAATCAAGTTAGTTTAACCTGACAAAAGATGGGTCTTTTAAGGGATCAAGTGTCACCACAAAGAATTTGGGAACAAAAGATTTAAAGGTTGCCAATATTCAAATATGAAAGAAATTCAATCAAGAAGCATAAATTATCTCACAATTTTGTTCTCCCCCATCCTACTACTACAATAATATGAATAAAATATTTAATAGTTTGATTTAGTTCATGTTTGAAGGTGTTTTTAAATTAATTATATAAATTTATTTTGTATTGATAATTTTTTAATTTTAATTAATTTACATTTTTAATTTCATCTTTAAATCAAATTTTATTTATCTTGTTAAATATTAATGTAAATAATGTATTTAATAATTTAAAATTTATAAATTCTAGATATGTGTCATAATATAATGGTGACATGGCAAATGTTTTAGCATTCTAAATTTGAAAATTTTCATCCTTAAGGTCACTTTAAGAATTTCACAATCTAACATAAACTGAAGAAAATAGGCTTCAAAATCTTCAATGAATTCAAAGTCTCAGAAATTGCAAAGAGGACATATAACATGATCTCTTAGCTTCTTAGTAATCTCATTCTTCTTGCTCTCTTAAATGAGTTAATTCATACCCTCCATAGGTATTTCACTATTATGAATGTGAGAACTCCTAAAAGTCAACTTACACAACCATTCAATTTCACAATACACAAATAAACACTCTAAAAGAATCCTATAGATGCATGATTTACTTTGATTTCGCTCAATTTAACTTTAATTTTAGAGTTCAATGGTTATTACTTCAAGGGGTTTAACAATTCTAGTAGATTCAATGGTTGATGTGTATAGATTCAAATCAAACTAAACTAACTTAAATAAATAATTTTATATTAGATAGAATGATATTCATAACAAACATACTATGAAGGAAATAATAAGACCTAAAAAAAAATTAGTTTCTTGAGCTCAATTTTAATAGATAAATCATTAAACATAAGCAAGGTTATGAAGCATACAAACAACCAAAATAAAATTTCAATCACAAGTGTATAACATAGACCAAGCTCAAAACAACCTAAAATATAACGTGGGACTTCACTAGGATAGCTTCTCCTAGGATAGCCATTAATTGTAACATTGGACGAAGCTATACAAATTTAGACCATTTTTTATATTTACTAGTTCATGTTGGTGCATTAATTATTTTATGCATTTACTCAGTAAATTTATTGCATAGTATGTATATCTAGGATAATATATGTTTTCTTAGGTAAGTACCTACTAATTTTGGTTGTACTTGCATCATGTGACACTATCTCCTTTTATTTCACATTAATTATACATTAACATTTTTTGTGGTGTATCCCATTTATACCTAGTTGTAGCTATCATTTGGGCAATCTAATACTCTCTCTCTCTCTCTCTCTTTATGTGTGTGTGTGCACGTGTGTGTATGCTTTAATATAATAGAATTCTCAAATTCGTTATGAAATGACCTATAGCTAAAATATTTGACAATATATTGTGTAGACATTAAAAATATTCACACATAGGTGGGAACTATATGGCTTATTCATATCTTCTATCATAATTCAAGTTAGATATTAAAAAAATTATTACAAATACAATTCTTTGATGGAACTATCACATAGAACCAAAATTCTTGTGTTTTTTAACCTCCAAAATCTAAATATTTTTATCCTTAGATCTAAACAGATGAACACAAGTGCTTAACTATTACAAATGGTGTATTTGATAAAATGGAAAAATATACAAACTCGTGAAGTTACCTATATTATAGAGATTGAAGGTTTATATTGTAGCAAAAAATCCCATGCCTAAATCCATGTCAAGTAGTCTTGAAAAGAGAGTGGTAGTCATTTAAGTGTATAAGTTGCCTATATCTGCTAGCAACATATTTAAATGGTCACAATCATGAAACCATGCCCTCTACATCAATAACCCTATCCATTTTTTCACAAACCATGTTTGTAAGGGACACATATGTGTTGATAGGTATTCTAAAGTCTTCTTCAACCTTATTCAATATCTTTTCAAGGCTATTAATGGTATCCTAGGTCATGTATGGTGGTAGGTGGGTTCTTTAGTTTGAATGGAATAATTTTATAGATTCACATGCTAAAGGGATCACTAGCAAGAGGAATTAGGGAATTAAGGGTCAAGATGCTATTCAAAATATTTCCACTTGGTACATTGGCATTAAGATTTCTAAAGGTACAAAGTCATGGGTTTGGGAAATGGGATGTAGGGGTGATAGGATGCAATGGGAAGCAATGGTTTGTGGCCCTAAGAAGGAAGAATTGTAGGATGGAGGTGAAACAAGGAACAATATTCTTACAAATAATTATCCAAGTGGGAAGGTTGGTAAGTAGAACCTTGAAGGTTAAAAATATGGAAGCATGACAAGGGTTGGCGATTGGGATTTTTAGATACTAAATATAAGGCATAGAGACTAGGATTTGAAGATACATGATGTAGGAAGGAGAATGGATAAGGATTCAAATATACCTGATGCATAAATTATAATGGATTAGAATTTTAAAATACCTAATATGTGAAGGAATGGGGATTGATAATTAGAGATACTCAATGCATGAAGGATCAAGGATTAGGAGATGAAGATACCTGATAAAGGAAGGACCAGGGATCACAATTATGGGATATGAAATATAGGAAGGATTAGGATCATGATTTGAAGATATATTATATTGAAGGAATAGGGATTAGATTCAAGAGATATCTAATATAGGAAGGAATAGTGATAAGGGGATTATGGATATGATATACCTAATACTAGATTCATAATGGAAAGGAAAAAAGGAAAGTTCACTGAGGTGGGTGTGTTTGGGGTTCTAGATTACTGTATTCCCTTTAGGTATGTTGATAGGGAAAATTCTAGGAGCCCATAATATAGTGGAAGCTAGAATATATGATACTCAATATTATGGGAATTAAGCATCAAGTCAACTAATTTATTTATGGGGAGTTCAAGGAGGGAAATGGAAGATTGAAATTCCATGAGAGATAAGTGATTGGGAATTAAGGATTTAGGGAACTAAGGAAAGGAATGTTGATTGAGGAAATTGTAAAATTTTGAAATGCAAGGGAAGTAGAAAAGATAGGCTAGCATAGATAGGTAGACAAGAAAATTATTTAAAGATATATTGAAGTATGAAGAATGGGGAAATAGGTGATCATGGAAATAAAGCAAACAACAACAAGGTGTGGGAAAACTGTTAGGAATTGCATGCAAAATTATACCAGTCAAATGTAGATTACAACAATAAAAAAGAGGAATTTAAATACATAGAAATTAATAGCAGTGAAAGAACAACACCAATTTAACGTGGTTCACCCAAACGTGGGCTACATCCACCGACAATAGTTATTTTATTTAATTATCCAGAAAATGAATTACAAATTACTTGCAACAATAGCTGCAACTTGCAACAATATATTGCAACATTTACCACTACCTTGTTTTCACTAGCGCTTTGCTACGTGTGCCCAATGCATAGACCTATCACTAAACCACGACCTTCTATTTTCTGTTGCTTACATGCCCTACAACAAATCAACACTAAAATTCTCGCACAACAATAACAAAACTAAAAAGCACATGCCTTTTTGCCTTTCCACACGTGCAACTAATTGTCCAGTTCGTGGCTCTTGATTTCCCACATGCAACTATTCAAATTTGGGCAGTTTATTAACTATTTCCAACCATTTACAATTGTATTTTTATATTCAAACACAAAAATTCCCTTATTAAAATAATGGCCAATTTTTGCTTTGGGTTTGTTGCCCCTAAGCCCTCTATAGGGGGTAGACCCCCACTATGGGCTCCACCCCCAGGTCCCTATCAAGGGGATAATACCCCCCAAACCCCACAAGTGGGGTGTTGCCCCCTTGCACTCCCACGTTAAATAATTTGGGGGGAAAACACACTGACAAAGGTAGGGAAAATTAAAGCACAAGTTTGATCAGGCTCCACAATACAACAAAAAACCTATTAAACTACATAATGAAAAGGTTTAGGAAAATAGGGAAATGGGAATGAAACAAAGACATGACATCATGAGAAAGCTTGAATCCCCATCTAAGGCTAGAATGTTACCCTAATAGCCTCATACAGAGGAATTGTGACATTACAAATCTTCCCTTTTCAAAATTACTTATCCTTATGAAATGTAAATTTGGATTTTCAAATATCTTTAGTCCTTCACAAGGAGCATTTTCTAAAGGTAGATTCCTCCAATAAATAATTTCTTCTATAATGTTTTAGTTCCTTAATTTCTTCATGTTGTACTATCAATAATAGCATTAGGTACCAACATAAACTTTCCCACATCATCCAAGGAGGAAATTTCCACTAAAGGTGTGACATGTTATCCAAGTTCCCTTTTGACCTAAGATGCATCTAAAACATTATGTATCTTCCTATTTTTTAGTAACTCCAACTCATATGCCACTTCACTAACTCTCCTCAAGTTCCTCTGAAGTTACTGACGAGTACCTCTAGGTGTTGAGATAGAACGAACCTTGGGTAAAGCTTTTGGCCACCTTTGGTAAGGGAATTTTGTGCAATAAAGGTATCCCTAGCTATTCTTCATCTAGTAGACATGGTATTAGCTTATGTTATGAGCCCACATTAAGTGTCACACCTACCTGAATAATTCTAGACATTTGAGCATGTTTGGAGTGTATTGTGATTTACCAATACTTAACCCAATCATTACAAATTATATCCTTTTGTGTACCCATATGCTTTAGGTTTCCCTAAATTTATAACTAACACGAGGTTTCAATATATGGACTAAAGATTTAATGTTTCTACACATATCTTGATTATGAAGTCAATTCTATGTATTTTTTAAGTGCAAGGTTATATGTTGGAGTGGATTTTTGTTGACACACCCAAACATTGATAAACTCAATGGGCCTTATTAATTGATCATTTTAGTCCATCTATATATGATTCATTCTCTAGTCTAGGAATAAATGTGTTTTTGAAGTGTAATTTGGTTAAGGTGGTCCAATTTATGTGTTTGGCCTTTGTGAAAATATCCTCTAGTTTGAGCTTCATCACCATTCATGACAGTCCTAAGGGGTGTCAAAGTTTCTTGTTACTCTTAGATTGTGTGAGCCATGAGATGTGATTGAGTGATGTGATCGATAGCCCATGCAAGTCCTATGAGTTCAAACAAATTCTATCAACCATGGATTGTGCCATTAGTTGATAAGATCCATGCCATATATGGTGGGCCCCATCATTTTAATATAACAAAGTTATCCACAAATATCTTATTGCAAAACACCATATATTGATATTGAAGCTTCAAATTTGATATTAGAAATTCATGGTGGTTTTTTTCACATTAATGGTTCATGTGATTTCTCAAATTAGCCATTGGTTAATGATACATGAACTATCAAATTTCTTAGCAAAGAAGATTTAGGTGAATGGTGTGATAGATATACAAGATTCTTGAAAACATTTTAATATATATTCAAGCTTATTGGTCATAGGGAGGTCTAATTTATGTGTTTGGCCTTTGTGAATTTTCCTCTAGTTTGAGCTTCATCACCATTCATGACAGGCCTAAGGGGCATCAAATTTCCTTGCTACTCTTTGATTGTGTCAGCCATTAGATGTGATAGGGTGATGCTATCTATAGTCCATGAAATTCTCATGAGTTCAAACAAAATCTATCAAGCATGAATTGTTCCATTGGTTGATAAGATCCATGCCACTTATGATGGTCCAAAAAAGGCAGTCCAATTTATGTGTGGCCTTTGTAAATTTTCCTCTAGTTTGAGCTTCATTACCATTCATGATAGCCCTAAGGGGTGTCAATTTCCCTGTTACTCTTAGATTGTGTGAGGCATGTGTTTTGAATGAGTGATGTGATGTATAGTCCATGCAAGTCCTATGAGTTCAAACAAAATCTATCAAAAAGGGGTTGTGCCGTTGGTTGATAAGCTCCATGTCACTTATGGTGGGCCCCATCATTTTAATATATCAAAATTATACACAAAGATCTTATTACAAAATACCATATATTGATCTTGAAGCTTCAAAATTGATATTAGAACTTCATGGTGAATTTTTTCATATTAATGCAATGTGATTTCTCAAATTAGCCTTTGGTTAATGATATAAATTATCAAATTTCTTATCAAAGAAGATTTAGGTGAATAGTGTGATAGACATAAAAGCTTCTTGAATTTTTTTTAATAGATATTCAAGATTATTGATCCTAGGGAGGATTGTGATTAGACCAACTTATTGCTCAATGCTTAACATTTTGTTTTCTTGCACACACTATAAAAACACCAAGATCTCTATATTGATGTGGAAGATTGTGTGGTTGGTGGAAACCTAAGGGGTGTCAAAGTTCCTTGTTACTCTTAGATTATGTGAGTCATTGTATGTGATTGAGTGATGTGATCTATAGTCCATGCAATTTCTATGAGTTCAAAAAAATCTATCAAGCAATCATTTTGCCATTGGTTGGCAAGCTCCATATCACTTATGGTGGGGCTCATCTCCTATTTTCTTGTGTGTGCTTGGTGTGAGGTCAACACAATGTTTTCATTAGTGTTGAGACATTTGGTGGGCCTAGTTCTCCTTCATGAATACCTTGAATTTTTTCCTAGGTTGGTGTGCTTACAACAACAAACTATCATGCAATCAATCCATATCCAAATGGAAAAATGGCTAAATAAAGCTTGTGCATTATTTTTCTATCCTAGATATTTGTCTCTTTGAGATCAACCCTAGTTGTTAACCCAATAAAGTTTTAACAAGTTATCTCACCTACCACTTGCACATTTAAATTTCCCTATTTGTGAATTTATTGCTTGTTATTCTCCATACATGGTGTATATGCAAAGAATTTTAATGTAGATACATGAACTCTTGGGCTATCCAATGGGAACCATAATGAAAATATGGCATGTCAAGTGCGTTTCCCTTTGTAGGAAGCTATCTCTCCTTGGTTGAAAAATATTATTATTTGAGATACTCATTCATTTTTCTTGGCTCCAGAGTATCCATACACAAACTTTGGCGGATGATAATGAAGTATGCATGAAGACATGCAATTTACTAAATTTTGGTGGTATGTGTGATCTTGGTGGAGCTTTTCACAATATTACAATTGGCCATGGGTACATGTGTAGAAATTTTAATTCTATGTGGAGTGATATGTTGATTGTATAAGACAAGACAAAAGTTTACAAATCTTGACTAGGTTCCCTACCATTCTTCTTTGGGAATGCATATATTTCACATTTTGAGAACCTGTAAGAGGATATTTTCCTTGCTCAAGGATACAATGTATGTTTTTGCATGAGAACTAATACCTTGAAGACTAAATAAGGGAAATGGTTGAGTATTGTAAGATGTGACAAGTGATCTTCCCCTCATTCTTGTAAGAATCAATTTCATATTAGCACTTGTAGTAAATATGACTTATAGTAATTTTTTCTTCTATTTGAAGTTGCATTCCAAATTTGTGTTTGGAATGTCATATGTTGTAGCTAGTGATGAACTAGGTTGAGGTGATACATGAAGAGGTGAGATAAAAGTTGGTATAATTTATCTTGCAGGCTTTTGACTAAATTATGTCATTTGCAAGATTTTGAGAACTTTTCTTCCCTATCTACTAGTGCTAAAGTTTATCTTGGAAGGATTTATATCCTTATCCAAAAAAAGATTATGCCTATAATAGTGTGTTGGTATGACAAATGCTTGGACTAAACAAATATGATTTGACACATCACCATGCCTTTGGAGCCGATAAAGAGAATTGTAACTATTGTATATACAATGTTCAATGACATATAAACATGGTTGGTCATTAAACCATCTTATGTATAAGAATGCCTAAAATATTCTTGCAGATTAAGTAATGCAAGTCTTAGTTTCATAAGGGTTAGAAATGTCTAGTTTGTGTCTAAGGAACCTATTTCTATGTAAGAGTTGTATATTGTCATTGCATTTATGACTAGCATATATTATTTAGGGAAATTTTATGTTTTTGATGGAATTTCTCTAGCCACATCTGTTGGATTAACTATATTGAGGATTAGATGGTACAAAATTATAAAATATTACAAGACATTTGCGATGGTATTTTCTTTGAAGCATTTTTTTTGTCTTTGATTTTGTATATGTAGTGATTTATATACAAATGTAATTCAATATCTTGTGTTGAATCATATTTGTGCTATTAGTTTCCCTTATAGACCTTTACTATATTTCTAATTGAATAGGCACTAGTATTGATGGTGAGAAATCATTTAATGTTTAATATTTTAATTAAACTTATTTTTGTATTTACTAGCATGTAAGTAGATTAGGTCCTACATGTTATTATGATTTAGTTATGCACTTATTCTAATTATGTGTGAGCTTACCTTGATTAATGCATTGGAAGTCATTTAGACACTGCCCAAATTAGGCTTCTCATATCATTCCTTATGATGCAACCACTTCTTGTGGCCTTAAGATTGCTTTGCGAGGTCTCATTGAAGTTTAGTTTTAATTTGCCACACAGAGGGACAAACATAAATTTTTATTTTTATTAAATATTCTTTTTGGTAATAGAATTGTGTTATTTTTGGATGTAACTTTTAATTTTGTTTTTGAAAAGCTACCATTAATTATTTAGATTTTTTTTTTGTTATGTTTTTACTTTGAAAAGTGTACTAGATATTATGTATTTATATGTTACTTTTTAATAGTTTCATTTGTAATGTCTTTATATTTAAAAATACCATGTGGCATCATATCCTTTTCCCTCCTCCCATCACTATAAGTTACACCTCTTAGCGTGATTATTGGGGAATATCCCTTGCTTGGTGGTTAGGGTTTTTCCCTTTTCATTGTCTTGTTTAAAATTTATCTGTTAAGATCGATAATGTAGTTGTTTTGAATCATCTCAACACTACCCACATAGTTATTAGAGAACCATCACTATCTACTAGGCATCTCGTTGGTAGGACCCTCCCTTTGCCTTTGCCATCCAAAGAGTTGGTGGTCTCCACCTTCACATCACTCTTCTAAGTCCTCTCAATAACATGGAAAGCCCCTCCAAATCTTCATTGAGGATTATGTAAAATAAGTTGAAGGAGAATCCAAATGAAGGAGATAATTATATTCTTACTAATTGGAAACCCATGGAAGGTGACAAGGATTTGCTAAATGAAGGGTGGGATAATCCTGATGGATAAAATCTCCAAATAGCATGCCCCCAAAAATGCATTATTCATACCTTCATGCTTACCTCAATTCTTAGTTTAAATCATTATTAATACCCAATCTAAAAACTTATTTTAATAGTCCCATTGAAATTTTCATGTGCATATGCAAAATTGTGTCTTTATTTTAAAATCCTTGTGTTTAGTCATGCAACCAAGCTTCATGTTTTATCACGACTTCTATTTAAATGCTTAGGCTCTCACATTAGAATTAAATTGAACAACACTTTAAACCATGAGAGAGGTGGAGACCCAAAATTTCTATCAATTGTGACTAAGCAAGGGGATTTAACCTAGAATGTTGTGTTAAATCTATGCGATGTCTATGTGAACTAATAGACATTCTCAATTTAGTTTGATAAAACACAAATCCAATGCGGATTAAGAGGCGTTCACTAACAAACAAATGACCTTTATCCAAGTAGATATCAATAATCAAATTCTAGAATATTTATTATTGGCACATATTCTTCAATCATAGAGTTAAGTACTCGTATATACTACATTTACTTTTATAAAATAGATATTGCAACTTATTAGATTTATTGATTCTAGTTATCATTAATTAATCTAGGTTGAATTATGCTTAATTAGTTACATTTATTGAATTAGCCTAAGTCAACCATAAGAAAACTTTATTTTCCTTTGCAATAAGATAAGTTAAATCTCATAAAACACCATTGAAATTGACACACTATAAAAGAAACCACCTCAAAGAATGAAAGCACTAGAGATTTTTATAATGAATGTTTTATAAGACACACACACTCATTGAAGATTTTATAAATGGAGTAGCAAACTAAATAGACTTGATTCTAATAAAAAATCCATAAATAGACATCCATGAATCAAAATAATACTAAAATAAAGAAACCCCTAAATATATACTGAATATCAAGTAGACCAATAGCTCTTGTTTAAAAAAACTAAATAAAAAATAATATGTATTTGACCATTACCATTTTTTTTAATTTGATATTGACTTAAAAACTACCTTTACATCTTGTGTCAAGGTGGGCGAGAAAATAATGGATAATCTACTAAAGCTCTCAGAAACCAAAGGCCCCTTGCACATCCTTATGCTGTTTGTACTAGCAATATCCAATACTACTACTCCTACTGTAAACCCCAGTAAAGCCAAGCAAAAGAAATTAAAGCTCAGAACACATTTAATTGCAACTGGCCGATTTGCAAGCACTTATACTGTGTCTGAAATTATAAAAGCAGAGACCTTTGCAGGGGAAAACAACAAAAACAGCTTAGAACCACATCTGACAGTTCATATCAATCATAAATAAAGTTTTCAAACATAATAAACACTGAGGTACACATGTTATGTCAAGGGTTTAGTTATTACTGCAGATCAGCTTTGAAACCCTCGGTACAGACGTTATTCGTAGGGTTTCACATACACTCTTATATAACCCACAACATCAGGCAACCAGATACCTTTAGGGTTTACACGTAGCCACCGTTAACCCGAACAACTTGAGCATTAACCCACTCTCCTTCATCGCTGGCGAGGAACGCCACCAGAGGAGCCACGTCAGTCACCTCGCCCAGCCGTTCGAGTGGGGCTGCCTCCACAGCGCGTTGAATAAACTCGTCGCTCCTTCCCGCAAAGAACATTTCTGTGGCCACCGGCCCTGGGGCCACGCAGTTCGCAGTAATCTTGTTGCCCCTCAATTCCCTGGCCAAAATTTTGGTCATGGTCTCCACGGCGGCCTTGCTGGCCCCGTATGATGCATGTCCAGGCTTCAGTGACGCCACAATGGATGAGGTTAAGTTTATAATGCGGCCCCCGCCGCCTTTGACAACTCTGTTGGCGGCTTCCCTGGAGCAGAGGAAGGCTCCCTTACAGTTGACGTTGAAGGTGGACTCCCACACTTCTTCGGAGGTTTCTGCCAGGGATGAATATTTGGCGTCGGCAATGCCCGCGTTGTTGACCACAATGTGCAGGGCACCAAATTCTTGCTCCGCCACGTCAAAGAGGCTGCTTACTTCGGATGCCTTGGAAACATCCGCCTTGCACGTCACAGCTCTTACTGTATCACAGTCCTTGTTAATTATAGAGGCCACCTCCTCTGCTTTCTCTGCATTTCCAGCATAATTGATCACCACTTTCGCTCCCTTGCGCGCCAAGTGAAGGGCGATTTCTCTGCCAATCCCTCGCGAGGCGCCCGTCACGATGGCCACACGATCCTTCAAACTACTCTGATCTGCCATTCTGAGGAATTGTGGAATTAGGGTTTAGGCTCCCTCCCGCCACGAGGCCTGCATTTCTATATTGGAATCTTAAATGTTTCTTTATGCAATGATAGAGTTCAGCTGTCAAACATCTTCCAATTATAAATTAAAATTGTCTGAAAGACGATTAAAAAAATCATATTTTAGTCTACAATTTAGTAAATAAAAAATAATATCATTTATCAAATAAGATAATAAATAGAATTAAAAAATGACATAAAAATACATTTACACTATTAATTTTTTTATAATCAAAATAAAATAGTTAAAAGATTTCATAGCTTACATCATACTATTCACGATTATTATTCACTAAGATAATAGATAAATTAATTTAAGTATTTAAAAAAAAAAGAATGGAAAAATATACATTACAAAATTTGGTCAAACTATTTTAATTCTATCATCTCATTGGCTCATTTGTCGACAACTAATAAATGGTATGAATGCATGAGTATTCCTCTTCTGGAGGAACTAATAATATAAATTAAAATTCAAGAGACATTTAAAGATAAATACAATTATATAATAAATAAAAATAATTGTGTGGCAATCTAGTCTATTTTCATAAAGCTAAGGAAGGTGTGCACACATCCCATTAACATTGTGCAAAAAAGTAACCTTGGACACTTGTACGACCTTCCAAGTAGAAGATACTTACATAGTAGTAGTGCTAAAGACGATGTAAACTCCAATGATACCATGCATAACATAAGTGAAAAGAACAATGCATGGCTCAACCACGTCAATTGCAAAGACATTCTTGATGAAGACACACTACGCACTCTTGGGTCACAAGTAACCATTGCCATTATAGCATCCATTCACGAAATTGATGTTGGGATCTTCATCCTTGTGCTCTTTGTGGAAGTAGTAGTCATCCTCCATCCACCACTTGGTTAGTTGTCATTCATATGCGCACATTGGCTGAAACTACATTGAGGGTGGATGAACCTTGATAGTTAGGTTAAGATCACATTTTCACTACAATGGTATTACAAGTGTAACACTTGTCACACAAGTTTAACACATTGATAACAATACTACATGTTATGCCTTTGTGCATACACCGATATTTACATAGCATACTTGTTTCCACATGACATTAGAACAATCTCAAGAATTGTGCCACATTAGGGAACATAGTGGCAAATGTACATCTTATTTTTAGGAGGTATAACATCATGAATTTCTCCTTACGAATTAGAGTCAACATCATCACACCACTATTTTTTAATCTAGGTTGACAATATACATAATGAAGATCATTGTTGTTTAAGAAAGCATGAATGATTTATGCGCAGTTGTGCAAGCACATGCTCCTCTTTTATGCACCTACACAATGTTTACACTATAGCTCAGAAGTCATTTAGATTTGTAGTTTTCTCAAGTTGACAACCATCATGTGCTTTACATGCAATCCTTATGCAACAATGGACTAGCACAATGCAACCTCCTTGCATTGTGTGTAGTATCAATAACAATATGCCATGTTTGGTTGCTCTACACACCTTCCATGTAAATTTTAAAGGATTTGAAAGTGTTTTTGGATCTTAGGAAGCATCAACATTAGGATTTGGCTAGTGAACTTCTAAAGCATGAGTTGAGATTTTTGCAAGGGTACTATGGTCCACAATTAGAGCACATAAAAAAAAATCATCTTCGAACTAGCAACATTTTAGGAAATCTCTTATTTGACACACCCCAAGGTAGCACACAACTACAAGGACTTTTCTCAACAACTTATGTGTCATCGCTCTAGCTTCACAATGTCGCATCGTCAAGAATTGCTCAATTTGTTAGCACACTCCAAAGTTGGCACAAAGCACTAAGAAAAAATTGTGCATATGCACAATGTTGCAAATGTTTGCTCACCTTGCATACCATGCAAACCTCTATGGTACCTCGATGACACTTGTAGTGACACTTTGCATTCTTATGTTCTTCCACAACATTAAGGCATTTTGTGTAGCTTGTGCACCATCATAGTTGTGCATATCACTTGTACTAGGTCTTATAATGCCCTTATACACTTTTGTAGTGTCAAGATGAACATTGTGCAAACACCTAAATTATTTCACACATTATCATGCACACATCTACAATCCTTTGTACTCCTATGCAAACACCTATGATGCTTTATGTGACATTTGTCATCACATGTCATGCATGAACCTGTGCACTATTTCATCACGTGCCAACCCACATGACCTTGTGCAAGTCTTTATCATTGTGTACCCCTGTGCTGGACAATGAATTACTCATCATGTGCCACCATGCATGACTTTGCACAACTTCACATAGATAATTGGTGACTTTAGAGGACCTACACATGGATGACTCTAGCCATGTAACAAAATTCCAATCATTAGGAGGCACAACTAACAAGTAGTTGGAAGGTCAACAGTTTAAATTGGATCATTACAACTTCCATTTCTTATTTGTAACTATATATGTGTTCTATATATTTATAGATTTCTCACATTGAGGACGAGTATGGATATTGTATAGGCATAAGCAAACTAATTTAAGTGTTACCCCATTCTATTCATTAAAATGTTCATTCATAGGATCTTTGTAAACATCCATTGTAACCGATTTATTTAATTTGTGAAACTAAGTAGCACACATTTGTCAAAGACTTCCACATGGTTGTACAATTGCTTTACTATATCTTATTTTCCATTTGCATAATCTATAAATCACATTCTTTGTAAGAGTGGTTTGTCCTGTAAACCACTTGGGATTCAGATTAGATCTAATCCTAGAAGCACCCCTTGCACTTGTGGAGTGTAACACATGATCATGTTGCTACCACAATTTCCAAACAAACTACTTCCTAAAGCATTTAATGATAAAACATTTTACAAATATCATTGACTTAAATACAATTACACACAAACTTGCATAGATCTTAAGCATAAGGAACAATATCTTATTACTAACAAAACAATCAAAATTTAAGGGGTTAATAGTAATGGAAACCAATTTGCTGCTTCTTAATAGTAAATTAAAAATTTATTTAAATCCATTTCCATATTAGTTACACAATGCTGAAGCAAATGCTGAAGCAAATGATATGGTTGATAATGATGATGGTGTGAAAAATGAGGATAAATCACATTGATAAACTTTTGTGGCAAATTTTGGATCTAATGCTATATCTTCTTCTCCTCCTATTTCACCTTTGATTACATTTTCGATGAGAAGATAACTATAAAACAATCATTATAGACCACTATATTAAAGCACAAATGTAAGAATGGAAGATTTGTGATGTTCTTATAGATCTTACAAATCAATATAACATATGCACAAATGATCTCTTAGTATGTGCAAAAGCAAAAGTGCAATCATATGGTCATTTGGGAATTTCCTTAAATATGACAAACAGAATGTTAATTAAGACTACTACCTACTGTACACCCCAGTACAGCCAAGCAAAATGAATTACAAAACATATTTAATTGTAATTGACCGATTTGCAAGCACTTGCACAGCGTCTGAAATTATAAAAGCAAAAATCTTTGCAGGGCGAAACAATCAAAATAGCTTAGAACCACAGCTGACAGTTCACATCAATCATGAATAAAGTTTTCAAACGTAATTAACAACAATGAAGCACTTTATATCACGGGTTTAGTTATTACTGCAGATCAGCTTTCTAAACCTCAGTAGGGACGTTATTCTGAGGGCTTCAGTAACATCTATTATTTAACCAACAACATCAAGCAACCATATACTTTTAGGGTTTATATATAGCCACCGTTGACCGGAACAACCTGAGCATTGATCCACTCTCCCTCATCGCTGGCCAGGAATGCCACGACGGGCGCCACGTCAGTCACCTCGCCCAGCCGTCCAAATGGGGTTGCCTCTGTAGCGCGTTGAATGATGTCATAATTCTTTATTACAGACAACATCTCTGTGACCACCGGCCCTGGGGCCACGCAATTTGCAGTAATCTTGGTGCTCCTCAACTCCCTGGCCAAAATTTTGGTCATGGTCTCCATGGCGGCCTTACTGGCCCCGTCTGTTGCATTTCCAGGCTTCAGTGACGCCACAATGGATGAGGTTATGTTTATAATGCGGCCTCCGCCGCCTTTGACAACTCTGTTGGCGGCTTCCCTGGAGCAGAGGAAGGCTCCCTTACAGTTGACGTTGAATATGGACTCCCACACTTGTTCGGAGGCTTCCGCCAGGGGTGACCATTTGGGGTCGGCAATGCCCGCATTGTTAACCACAATGTGCACGGCACCGAATGCTTGCTCTGCAACGTCAAAGAGGCTGCTTACTTCGGATGCCTTGGAAACATCGCCCTTGCACGTCACGGCTCTTACTGTGTCACGGTCCTTGTTAATCATAGAGGCCACCTCCTCTGCTTTCTCTGCATTTCCAGCATAATTGATCACCACTTTTGCTCCCTTGCGCCCCAAGTGAAGCGCGATTTCTCGCCCAATCCCTCGCGACGCGCCCGTCACGATGGCCACACGATCCTTCAAACTACTCTCATCGGCCATTCTGGCGAATTTTGGGAATTAGGGTTTAGGCTTCCTTCGACTGGAGGGTCTGCTTTTCTATGTTGGAATCCTAAATGTTTCTTGATGCAATGGTCTGTAGATTATGAGTCAATGGAAGAGTTCAAAATATCTACAATCTCCCAATTATAAAAAATTACTAAAAAGATATTTAAATAATAAAAATTAAAATTCTAAATGATATATATTAAAATAAATTATATAATAAGTAAAAATAATTTTTAAATAATCATTATATATATATATAATTTTGTTAATTATTTTATTTTATTTGAAGATTTCAAAATTTTAAAAATAAATTATTTATTTGATGTTAAATATTTTTTAAATAAGAGAGTTATTAATAAAAGTGTAAAAATGATAGAAAATTCATATAAATAAAAAATAGATAAAAAAGACACAAAACTATATATATATATATATATATATATATATATATATATATATATATATATATATATATATATATATATATAATCTAACATTTTTTTGGTAATAGAGTTATTTACTTTTGTATGTAACTTTTGAAAAGCCACTATTAATTATTTAGATAATTCTTTTGTTATATTTTTATTTGAAAAAATGTACTAAATATTATGTACTTATATGCAACTTTTTAATAGTTTAATAGATATTTTGAAATTTGACATCTTTGTGTTTAAAAAATGCCACAACACTGTATCATTCTCCCACCACATATCATTATAGATTACACCTCTCAACATAATTATTGGGTAATGTCCCTTGCATGGTGGTTAGGGTTTTACCCTTTCCATTATCTTGTGTTAATTTTTCTATTAGGATTGATAATGTAGTTGCTTTGAGTCTTCTTACTGCTACCCATATGGTTGTTATAGCCATCACTATAGACTAGGCATCTCTTTTGTTGCGCCCTATCTTCACTTCTACCATCTGAAGGGTTGGTAGTCTCCACCTCTACATCTCTCTTCTAAGTGCTCTCAATAACATTGATAGCCCCCTCTAAAACTTTGTTGAGGTTTATGTAGAACAAGTGATAGGAGAATCCATAAGAAAGAGATAATGCTACTCTTATTGGCTGGAAACTCATGGAAGGTGGCAAGGATCTCCTAGATGAAGGGTGGGATAATCCTAATGGACAAAACCCTTAGATGACCTACACATAAAATACATACTCTTCATACCTTCATGATTACCTTGATTCTTTGTTTAATCCATTATCAATAACCAATTTAAAATTTATTTTTCTAAACCCTGTTAAATTTTTTGTGCTCCATAACTAAAATTGTGTCTTTATTTTAAAATCCTTGTGTTTGCTCACGTACCCAAGCTTCATGTTTTGTCACAAATTCTATTTAAATTCTTATGATCTCACATTATAACCATGTTCAATAACAATTTGAACCTCAACAGAGGTGAAAACCCATTTTTTCATCAATTGTGATTGCACGAGGGGATTAAATCTAAGATGTCTTGTGTTAAATCTGTGTGATGTCATTTCCTAGACCTGAGCTTAGTAGCTCATGTCTATTTTATTATATTCTTAATATCTAGGATAATTTCAAACCTAAGCATCCTTATACAATGCAATTGAGTGATGAGTTTAAATTCATAATTTGATGTTTGTCTACCTATTTTGTTCATGATTTCTTGCATGGGGTTCATGAGTTCTTTGCTACTAACACATGGCTTTTTTAGAAGTGATATAATTGGTCCTTTAAAACCCATTATGAGGATAAGGTTATTGTCCACATATGTGCAAGAGATGATATGATCAAAGACATTAGATTTCCACAGTCCATAATAATGTGAGAGATTTTTTTGGATTTGACTGTGTGTTGTTTTTTTGCATCAAGGAATTTTCTCAAGTGATTATCAATTAATCTTGATTTTTTAAAAATGTCACTAGGATCACCAAAAGTTTTTATTTGTTACTTGGTGGTCTTAGTGACATTTTTGTGCTCATTGGTGTCTAGTGGAGATGTGGATTTTTTTGAAATTGATGTAGTAATTGTTAGGAAATTGTTTGGTTGATCAAACCATTTCCTATATAATCCTATGAAGGAAAGACATGCACATAATCTTACCAAATAGCCATAATGTTGTTGGTGTTTTTTCCAGTGCACCTAAGGAATCTCTAAGGGATAGCCAATTCCTATGTTCAAGATCCCTGAAATGACTGGCCAACTAACAAGATTCAGTCAAAGACTGAGATCTTTTGCACTTTAGGCTTTGTGGGGCTAAGGAGGGTGTTCCTATTGTGTTCATTTGGGAATATGCTTTATAGAACACATCATTTTCACAGATTAGTTTGAGTGAAGGATAATTATGCAACAATTACCACAAGATTGGCTAATCTTTAAGTAAATTGCTTACCCATTTATCAAAACAAAGACATCCTACATGATAATCGACACATACATGTGTTAAGATAAATGGATTTTAAGGTGAATTTGAATCCTGAATTTGAGTCAGTCATTAGACAATTGTTTGATTTACCCTTTAGGTGAATCGTTAAGGAATAGACTAGTGCCTTGTTACATTGGGCAATGGAGTCACATACACAAGAACCAGTAACAAATAAATGTCCTTAGAATTTGATGGAATGGACTATTCTCACAACAACTTTGCATTATGAAGCTCACTCTTTCTGATACATAACTACTTATCAAATCCCTTGCAAATAACTATAAATTTAAGACCCCATTTAAGAATTTTTATTGATTGCTTGAATCAAAGCAAAAAAGGAGGCATACATTCAAACAAACATTCAAAGAAGAATAAAAATATCATTCAAAATCCACACAAATTCACACAAGGAGAGAAAATATATCAGAATTATCATTTACTCATATTTATCAATCATATCTGTAGAACAATTTAAGATAATTGTACATGTTCCAAAAGCTCAAAACAAGCTATCTATTCTATTCCTTCTTTTCTATTTCTAGTGTTCTACCCATATGCACCCGACTCAAAACCTAACCAATTTTTTTCATCCCCATGCAAATGAGCTTTGAATTCTCTTTTATAAGGTAAGGGAGCAGAACAAGCCACCAGCTCAAATGTAGTTCAAATACAAAGTTTTCATTTCATTCCTCATTTTGACTACATTTCGCAAAATCCCCACATGACAATTTTGTTAGACATGGGGAAAAGCCAAAATCATCATAACCGTCTGGAAGAAGAAGCAAAGTACTGCCAAAATCTTCTTCCATCACCAAGTGATCCAAAACACCAAAACCCGTGATGCCACGAGGGCACACTGTCACCCTACAATTCCTCAAAATCACGCCACGCATGTAGGAGAAGCAAACGACAACCCAAAAATCACTTAACAACACAAAAATTTATTTACCACCACCTTCATTTCACACACTAGTAGAACCTTTTCTATCAATGCACACACCCCGGTACACACAACCGCTCCGAGTAACAACAAGGGTCGGGGAAGAGACTTCAACACCCTCTTTGACCTTATCCTCATCTGCCACAACAATGTCTCTTCCACTCGGGGTTCAAACTGCCAAAGGAGGGATAGACAACACTCCTATCTCAGATGACACAACTCAACCCATAGTCACCAAATATTGGTGGTAGTTGGAGTCAGTCTCTGTCTCGGTTCTTGATGGGCTGTCGGTAAGGTCGATAGGAGAGTGTTGTCGGCCGAACGAGCCACAACCATAGTGAAGCTTTCGCTGGGTTTGACTGGAAGGCCCGACAACTTCATCTCTTTTTATCTCTGTCTCCTTTGAGCTCCCAGCTTGGTTCCGCAATTTGTGGCTGCATCCAACCATCATTGGTGAAGGTTCTCTCTCCTTGTCATCATCATGAATGCTCTGTGTGTGTTTGGGATCTTCACTGCAAGGCTTTTGAGAGTGAATCCTAGAAGATCTTCGCACTGGGGTCGATGTAGAGCCAGACCTACTCATTTTGCAATCACAAGCACACTCTTGATCTTCGCTCTCTGCAACAGTTTGAGGACCTTGCTATTTAGTTGCTATAGCAACTCATTCACCTCTATTTATTGAATGAGGTAATGTTATCGATTACCGATATTGGATGAGAAAAAGCACACGCGGAAAGTGGGAAATTTGTTGGCATACATATTATCACCATTTCATTTGCAAGTGCATGAAATTCTGCAAATCTCACTTCATGATAGCCTGGCATTAAATCTTCGCACACACAGAGATCAATTCAATCACTCTTGCAAAAATCTGGCCATTAAAGTGCAATGGTTGCAGAGTAAAATGACTGTCACATGCCTTTTACCAATTTTGAATATAGGCCCTTGATCTTTCACCTGGATGGTGAATCAAGTAGTTGACCTTAGTTTGACCGTCTTCGACTTCCAAGTGTGCTTCGCTGAAGTGTCCATGGCCAATGATGTTCATCCATCTTGGATGATAATCTCTCTATCAGCGGGCTCCACCCTCTTCACAAACTGTATAGATCAGGATAGGTGTTGAGATCTCACTGATCTCACTAGTCTTAACTAGTGTTCACTTTATCCCAGCGAGCCAGCAGGGAATGGTGAAGATTGTTCCCAAGATCCGATCTCAACCATCTGTTGGACACATCAGACATGGGGCATGGTAGTGGAGATTGGGCCCCATGATTGTACAAGGACACACATCCTCTTTACTGCTTTTAACCTGCCGACACTTAACATCCGTGATTTGGCGGGGTACAACTAAGATTTCATCCTGGATCCTCAAATATCAAAACCTAAACTCCATACAATATTAGCATTTAATGGAAAGGACTTGGTTAAGTCGACAACGATATGACCTTTGAGGGTGAATGATTTAAGCTCAAGTCACCGGGATAATTTAAGACCTGACTTAGGGAAAAAGCTAAAGTCGATGGAAAAATTGATGACCGCTGCTTCGAGCCAGAGGGGCCGGTAAACCAACGTGCAAACATGGATCAAATGGTGACTTAATAAATCAGTGATCGAAGGAGCAGGTCAATTTGCAAATATAACATTTTCATACCTTTGCAAATAAAACCCTACTCATTCATGGGGACAAGGGTTTAAAAATGGAGACTAAACCCATGGGGAGATGAGAAAATTCTACAGATTTTCAAAAGCTCCATCAAATACAAAGATCAAATATATACCACTATATTATACAAGATATACCTTGAGAAAACCCTCACAGGGGAAAAAACCTAGCCTTCAAAAGCATTCACAATCAATATATTATTAAGTAATGAAATTTTTTAATACTGTACTTATAGAGTCTCCATGAATACTTATTAAACATCAAGCTCCTCTAATACATCCTTCATATGTCTAAGCATAATGGGTAACCATAAAACCACATAACTCATGCAATGCTTCACATATGCACTCTTCAAGAGAGTTCAATACACATGACAACCAACCCAACCACTAAACATGTGATTGATTTTATAGAATCCAACTCATGAAAAACCACACAGTGATATTGGCTAAACCATTAGAGCTTAAAACTATTGACCTCAACATTTATTTTTGGTAGTACATTTTTCCAATATTAAATATTTTTTAATGTGTAACCCACACATAAAATATTTAACCTTGATGTTATATAATAAAACTTTACAAGTGGACCTAAATAAATATTTAATATGACTAAACACATCTCGAAAGATACATTGCATACAAATATTTATTTTACATAATTAATTTTTTTTTTTTATTGTACAAGATGTACAACAACCTTTTTCATAATAGTGACAACATGAATGGGATATCATCTAACTCATGCTTTTTTGTTCATGCTACATATATTTGTGAATTCTTTCTCCTAGTTTTCATGATTTTGATATAAAAATTTTAATTACCCTTATTTTAATAACATAGTAAAAAAAAAAAGTTATTTTGTACACTTTCAACCTGCCTTGCTTATCATGTTTGACTCTCTCTCAAAATTTTCATTTTTCTAACACTAGTAATGCATCCTTAGCCTTGTCACATCATTCATTCTAGTAAAATCAATGTAGATAAAGAAAGAAGAGAATATGAAAGGATGTTACAACCATGAGTGCCTACCACTTATTTACAAAGTTACTATTGTCGAATAAAGTTTGGACCCTTGCTAAGCTATCAACTGTAGCAACCTATCAACACATGGGAACACTTCTAGGTTGTGGGTGACCTGGGAATGAAGTGAACCTCCAGATTATGGGCTGGTTCCCCTTAAGATATCTTGGGAAAAACTGAAGAATGATAAAGGAAAAGAGTAAGAAAGATGTACTTGAATCCAAAACCTATCACTAATAGGTGATACACCAAAGATCAACATATGACAATACTGCAAAAAACTCACAGAAAATCTCAATAGAGTTAAACAATCTCACAATACAGAGATTTATGTTCACAAAAATGAGTCTATGTAAGGTTCCAACTATTCTAATGCTTAGCAAAAGGAAAACGAGATGTTTTCACAGATATAATATGCAAAAGAAAGAGATCACAAACATAAACTAAATTTGTGACATAATATCCTTTGCATTCACCACTGAAGGAATTTGATCAAATAAAGGGATCGCATAGAATTTAATCATGTAACTCACAACCAACTACTAAACAACAAAGAAAAAATGTGAAGGAAATAACTTTCTATTGAGAAAATAAGGAGTGTCTGTGTTACAGATCTGTAGTATTCATAAAATAATGAGTTACAAAGTTTGAATAGTGCTCTTGGCAGTCTCCAAACTAAGAAATCCCTTACAAAAGGCAAAAATGCCATATATACAACCAAAGGTCCCTACATTAGGGTTTCCAAAATGAGTCGGCCCTTGGACACATCAACGCTAGAAGTGCCTTGGAACGAAGTCAAAGAAACATTTAATGCGCATCCCCTGGTCATGTCGGTGAAAGCTCGTCCATGGGCATGGCCTTTAGATCATTTACAGCTGTTGTTGTTATCTTGTAGCTTTCGAGTTCACCATTAAAACTTCGTCAGAGTCGCCTTGAATGCTCTGTGACAGGGTCATTAATGTCCCCTTGCTCCTTGAGCCGTCATCTCTAGCTGCTATAGTGACTCACGGCTACCTCCCCTTCGAGAAGCAGCATCAAATCTATCCATTAGATTTAGCGCCATTACCAATTGATCACCCCTGCAGCTATCAGCGTAACTTAGGACTATTGGCGGGACTTCTCCTGAACTGCGAAAGTTAGACCGATGTTCATTTATGTGGGCAAGGTGACCGCTATCGAAAAGACTTCCATCGGTCGAGAAGACTTCATAGCGAGGTCCCCCAGTCATACCGATATCTATTTTTGTCACTGAGACATCCACACTTCGCTGAGACCTCTTGTAGAATTTCTTTTTCTTTGGCAAACTCTTCATTCGGCTAGACACCCGGCGAGACCCTTCATTGTCGGCGAGACATTAGCCTATCGGCGAGAAGTCATAGCGGGTGGATGAAGTCATACCGACATGCCAATCCATTCGGCAAGACATACGACGGTCGGCAAGACCTCATGGCGAGCAGCCAGAGTTATATCGATCTCAAAAAAAGCCATCAGCAAGACCCCATCAGGTCGGGGAGACCTTACGACGAACTCCTCATCTTCTGGAAAAGGCACTCCTTCGCACTAAGTTTTTACAAAAAACTGGCGGGGGCAGGGGCAAGACGAAACCAGAACCGGGACTGGGGGGAGAAAGGGGGAAAACAAAGAAAAAAGCGGAACCGGAACCGGAACTAAATCTGGACTTAAAACTTTCTTCAAGTTTCAAGTTCGGAATCCGTTCTGATCCCGCCTCCGACAACATACGAGGAGAAAAGGAAAGAGGAAAAACATAAAGGGGAACCAAGGGGGAGACATCCCTCGATCAAAAGCTGGGAAGAAAGGAAAGAAGAAAGAGCAGGACAGGGGCCGAAACCGGACAGAAACAGGAACCGAAACCTTGGAAAAGTTCCAAGTCCAGGTTTCGACCCAGTTCCGGGCCCACTAGAGAAGGGAAGAAAACACACAAGGAAAAAGAGAGAAAGAAAGAAGGGTGGGATCAGAACTATATCCGATCCCGGGATAAAACAGAGCGGGGGCGGGGGCGGAAAAAAAACAGAAACAGAAACTTTCATCAAGTTTCAAGTTCGGATTCCGACCCGAACCCGCATCCGACGAAGGCAAGATTGGGAGGAAAAAGGGACAAGGAAGAAAAGAAAGGAAAAAACTACCCCACGGTAAAATGCAAGGCCAAAGAAGAGAACAAGACGCACACGAGCGCGAAACTAGAACTAAAATAGGAACTGGAACTTTCGGAAAAGTTCCAAGTTTGGTTTCGGTCCGGTTCCGCCTCCGATGGGAACAAAGGAAAAGGGTCCCGACAAAAACAGAAAAGGTGGAAGCGGGGTCGGAACCAGATCAGAAACAGGAACCGAAAGTTTTGGAAAAGTTCCAAGTCCAGGTTGCCGACCCGGTTCCGCCCCTGGCAGAACAAAGAAAAAGGCAAGAAGAAAACAAAATAGAAAAGAGGGAAAGACAAAGCAAAACATAAAAAAAAAGAAAACCCACCCCCAAGCTGAAGACTTGCACACTGGGCTCAACCCTATTGGGAGCCACATTTAATCCACGTGCTAAATTAAAACATCATTTTCCCCTGCATCTACACAAGAAGCAAACAAGTTAGAAAAAGTGATCCTGATGCAAGCGTTCTTCTATTTGGCCTTTGAGAACCCCTGAAAATATGGGTTCCCCTGCCTGATTGAGCCCATAGGTGAAAAATGGGTAACAGTTACTACAAGTTATCAACATTCTTCAACTTGTCGGAGAAGGGAGAGTATGATCCAAAAAAGTGAAAAATGTCAATTCCCAACATCTAGTTGGGTAGTTTCTCATCAAAATATTTTTTGCAAAACATTATTCTTCTCTCCAAAAGTCAAATAGTGATGTGATGTCTCTTGATTCTTGTCAATGGATTTTATCTCCTATAATGTCTAAGGGCTTACTGTTCTCCCTAAGAAATATACAGTGCAAGATGTTTGTTAGAGGTAGCCAACTTTAGATATTTTCTATTTGTATCAAGAATTCAAGATATTTAGTTTTTTATTTCTATTATTTGTTGTGTTATTTGGCTAGCCAGTTGTTTGTTTTGAAGCAATCATGATACTGGTCATAGGGGGGTTATTACCCTTGTCTCTAAATGGCTTCGACATGTTTTTTACTATGGTTCTCACCCCACCAATTATGTGATTTTTTATCCTCTTAAATTTTGAAAAAATTCTTTTGGTATTATACATATTTATGCTTCCAATGATACTATTGAGTTAAATCTCTTCTACGGTGATGGATTATTGAGTTGTTGCATGTTTCCATTTGGTTCATGTGTAGGGACTTTAATATGGTTGTGATGATATATGATAAATTAGGACTTTGTCTTTATATTGGATAATTGGAAAAAGAAATGCATGGTAATACATACATAATAAATTGGGTTTTTTTTATCCTAATATGAGTCATTGCCATAATCATTCCCATTGGTATAAGTGGAATAATTTTTGGATTTGTCTTGATAGAGCCTTTAACTTTAAGTTGTCACTCTTTAACTAAAGAAGAAAAAGAGTATGTCAACGCTAATGTAAAACTAATAAAGAGTACACTTAATCTAGGAAAGGAAGAATTTATAGAAACAAAAGAACAATCTTATGAAGATTATAACACTTCCTATAAAAAGAAACAGGTTTACTCGACGCTATTCAAACATGCATAGGTGAAATAAATGGTATTACTGTCGCACTCAGAGTTATGGATTTTCAATTCATGGGTGCTTAGATCATGCTATGATTTATTCATAGTCTTTTTTCTCCTTTGCTATTTATTTCTCACTCTTACTGGAGCCTTTCTAAACGCGACTCTATCAAACCACATGCCCATCAAGTTCAAAATTCAATGGAAAGTGGGTATATCTTAGAGTTGTAAAACTCAATTTTTATAAATACTTATTTATTGAGCCATTAACCTTAATTGGCCCAAATTAGTTATATTTGGAACTTAGAATATTGGCCCACTTAGCCAATTGGTTGGATTGCTTGGTTGAATAGATCTATCATACATACTTTTTGGTTCCTTTACATCTATGGACGTTAGTTGGCCATCTTTTGACATTTTGCATACAGGGCCACAACCTCAAAGCTTTGTAGTGCTAATGTATCTCTTGCACTTGAACCCTTTTCCCTTTCTTTGTGGCTAAGGGTGGTCGAGCTTCACCACCACAAGAAATTTTATAATAACCATTTAGACAGAGGCACTCAATCAAAGTCATACTACACTTGCTTAAGCTTGGGGATAGATATTCCAAGGAATTTTCCCAAGATCTTATATCCTATCATAATTCACATGGAATTAATCAAATAAAAGATGGGTAGAATGTTCTCAAAGATCTTCTTGATATCCTCCAAGATTTTGTCGTATATTATGAGAATTTTTTCACAGCTTAGGAAAAAAATTTGAATGTGACCTTGCCTTATAGGAGTGCCTCAAGGTTATTCCCTATTAGATTTCAGCCACTCAACAAGCCTTATGTGATCAATTTATTGCTATTGGTGATCTCAAGTAGGTTATATATATCATGACTAATGTTAAGGCTCCTAGTTGTGATGGATTCCTTGTGAATTTTATAAGGCCCTTTGGGATTGTGTTGGTGAGGACCTGCACAAAGTCTATCTTGAGCTCTTACATTACAAATCATTAGGAAAAGTAATCATAAAAGGTAATATTAAATTCATATCTAAGACTAGAGACCCAAAGGATATTTTTAACTAGAGGCCTATTATTTTGCTCATTGTTTCCTATTCATCTAGATCATTATCAAATCTTAGGCTATAAAATTGTGTCATATCCTTCCTCAAATTATGAGGAATGAGTAAATTGGTTTCATCAAATTTAGATACATTTTGGATAATGCAATTGAAATTTGGGAAGGTATGGAATGGGCTAGGCATACTTGGAAAAAAAGTTGTGTTCCTCAAAATTGAGTTTTCTAAGGTCGAAGACTGAATTGAGTGACCCTTTATCTAGCTATATTACAAGCTCTAGGATTTGGGCCTCACTTCATTCAATCATTTACCATTCTCTTTGCAAATTCCTTTGCTTTCATTACGATTAATGGTCAAAAATCCAATGCTTTTAGGATTTTCATGTCCAATTGATAAGGTTGTTCCTTGGCTTCAAATCTTTATGTGCTTGTTGCTAAAGGATTCAATTACCTTATATCACACTCAGTTTCTCAAGGGTTGGTTAAAGGTATATCTCTTCCCAGTTCCTCAACCCATCTTGTTAATGACCACTTTGTGGATGATTCTTTTCTCTCTCTTAAAAGAGGAGAAAAATATAAAACACACCCTTAAATGATTATATATTTGTAAATCCTTTGGATTTTCCATTTAGTGGCATAAGACACAATGTTACACATAATCCTTCCTCCTTGTGCCTTATTGGATTAATTCCTATGGCTGAAAATGGATTGTTCTTGGAATTATTTTTAGATTTTTGGGTATTCATTTTGTTTTCTAAGTGTCCCAAGAATCCTTGTGGAAATTTTTTCTCTTTAGAATTAAAAAGAAGTTGGACGGTTGGATCACTAAACCCCTCTCCTTAGCAAGAAAATTTCAGATCTATTCTAAGATTCTTACAACCACTCATGTTTATTATTCCTCATTCTAGGTTCCTTCTAAGGCTTCCTATATGAATTTGGAGAAGCTTCTTCATGATTTTATTTGGTATTCTTCAAGTAATCACAAGGGATTTCATAGAGTGGCATAGGAATTTTATTGCCTCCCTTAGGAATCTGGGGGTTTGGGGATTTTATCCACCTAATGTTAGGATTTGGCTCTTTGCACTATGTAGATGAAATGAGCTCTTCAGGATGATGAATCTTAGAAAATCCTTGTGCAACATTGCATCTCTTTTGGTCATCCAATTGGACACCCTTCTTTGAAATTGATTTTGCTTCAAACCCTTCTTACCATGAAAAATTTGGTGTAGATCCAAGGAAATCTTGTGATAAAAAAGTATTTGGAGAGCTTGGGAAGCCACAAAACCTTGGATTCTCTAGAATGGTTTTTAATTTCATAATCATCTTTCCATTAATTAGTAGAATATCTAGTGGTCCCCCATTTTCTAAGGTCATGATTCTCTTTGGCGAAGTTTAATTGGGTTCATGCATTGAGATTTCATAAAAAAAAGGAGTTAGAACTATGCAAGATATTTTCTCTAGAGCTTTCGTGAATCTTTTGTCATGGAATGAAGTTAAAGTCAAATTTCACCTTTCTAATCAAGATAATGAAAATTTCGATATAGTTATGGGGGGGCATTCTAGCTAATATGATTCATAGAACTAGTACTAATTCCTTCAAATCTTAGTGGAAATATTAGAAGTGGTGTCCAAACACAAATTTCAAAATCGCAAACCACAAGGGTATCTTTGGCTCTCACCTCACTTTCCCATTGTTCCCACTTTCAATCAATGATGACATCTATAGCCATTAATTTCTATTTAACAAAGAAAAACTACACCATTTGGGCAATAGTTTTAAAACCTAAAGTATCCCACTTTTCTTAGTGTATTCTCTTTCAAGGCCTTCCCACTAGATCTAGGTTATCCCACTTGGGATAAATATCAACCCTCGATGCCAATTTTGTGGGCAATCAGAGTCTCTCAAACACCCTTTTTAGATTTTATCCCAAAGTTCAAAATGTTTGGACTTTGATTCATGATGTTTTCAATCCCTCCAGAATAAAACCTTTTTCTTAGACATGGTTCTCTTAAGGGATTACTTTGCATCGTCACAAGTTCAACTAGATTTGGCATGCTTCTAGGTGGAAATTTTATTCAACATACAGAAAGAGAATTTTGATTATTTTTTCCAATTGTTATGTTTTACTTTATACTAAAGCAACGATATGTTCCAATGTTTTACTATAGATTTAGGTGCAAGATAAAAAAGTTGTACTTGAGGTGGCTCATTTGTAGGTACTCTTTGACCTCTAGGGTAGTGCCCCTTGTGTGGTTTCTAGAGTTAATAGAGCTCTCTCTTCCTCCAAGGGTTGCTTTCCCTTTTATGGGCACTGTCATGGACATAGCCTCTTTGCTTGAGGTATCGGGAGACTTGCTCCTAAGCCTCTCCCCTTATTGCAAGAAGGGATTGTTGTTAGTGGGGTTGATTGCTACCTACTCTCTGATGCTCTGCCTCTCTACCACATGTGGGAGAAACCTATGGATAGCCTATCAATGGTACTTCTAGTTGGTTTGATCTCAACAATTTCCCTTAGTTGACTTACAATTTCACACACCCATGTTACAATAGAATTATAAGATAATGATAATAATGGGTGGGACCCTCTTGTGGAAACTCTTGACCTCATTGAGATATGGGTCAAATAAAATCATCAAGATCCCCCCCTCTAATACTTCTCTCACCACCTACTAGCCTTGTTTATGTTTTAATGCTTTAAGCTTTAACCTTGTATGGACTTTAGGGTTGTGACTTTTCTCACCCAGATTTTTTTGTGAATATGTGTAACATTATTTTATAAATGATAATATTGACACTTATTCATAAAAAAATCATAAATGTGCCACACTTTTTGGCAAAAAAGTAGTTTTGCTTGAAACTACTTGGCACCTATGTGACACAAAGTGTTTCGAGACAAACCCTTTTTCCCAATATTCTTAAATAGATATAATCTAATTTTAAAATTCAAACTAGGTTACATATAATATTTGGATTGAAACATTTTTGGTCGAAAGAGTTCTTGTTGGAACACTTTTGCTCAAAATTATCTATGTGGTAGCTTAACCCCTCTTTTGAGACAAACTAAAAAAAAAAAAAACTTCAATTCTAGATTTCTCCAACCAAAGGTACTTTAATGAAAATATTGTGTAGAGCTCAAATTTTAGAATCTATTTTTTAATATTATGATTAGTATTATTATGATTTAAAAAAAATTATTGCTAGTATGTCATTATAATCAAATATGAGGTTGATTAAAAATTTTAAAAATTTTTAAATATATTTAAAAAATTTAAAATATACAATGCATTAAATGAGAGAATATTTTTTAAGAGGTATAATCTTTTTAAATGATAACATTTTTTTTGGACTACAGGAATCGAGTAGCCCCCCTATAAACTACAGTGTACCTGGTAAACTTTTTTCACATGATTGGTGATGCTGACATGACATGCCCTCTGATACCATAGGGACAGTGGGGAGACTAGACCTTGTGACCTCTTGCTTGCAACAAGATGCTTTAGCCAATTGAGCTAGGCCCACTGCCCCTAAATGATAACAAATTTAGACAAAAGTTGATGCCCCATAAAAACTATCATTTTGATTAAGTTTGACTTAAATAAATTAATAAAAAATAAATACTTATTGATTTTTTTTCATGCATTAGATTTCAATTTATCTATGTGAGGAAGAAATTAGAGAATTTTTTTTGGGTCTGTTTGCATGACATCCCATTGACCTCATTTTTTTGAACAATTGAAATTCTTCTATAAAATTTATTAAAAAACATATCCAACTAATTTTTTTAAAATAAAAAAATTGTAAACATAAACTCCAGTAAAAGTTCTACATTTCATTAGTTTATATTATTTTAAAATTCAAACTATAAATGAAATTTTTAAATGGTCAAAATTGAAAAATTGTATTTGTGTTGGCCATTTCCTTTATAAAAGTGTAACATAGTTCTAAACGCTTAGCCACATCTCTCTTTCAATTGATGGTTGCCTCATGTCAAAGTAAGATGTTATAAGTATTCCTAAAAACTACTATTAATTTACAATCTATAGTTGTCTAATATTTTTAAAGACCATGCATATTTTGGAGCACTTAAGGGTGTGTAAGAAGTTGAGTCCACTTTTTGGCTAAAAAGTGGAAGTTTTTTCCCTGATTTTCATAATTTGTCACATTTGACCTTAAAATTTAAAGCACTTAGAGATGAAATCTTAAAAAGGTCACTAATCATAAAATTTAGTACTTGGAGTCTAGTTTTCAAATATGTAATTTATTTTAATACCGAGATGATACAAATTGATTTTCAATAGGTGTTTATAAAAACCACTATTTAAAAGTCACTTTTCCATTTACCATACCATGCACGTGTACATCATCCATATTTTGACCTAAATAATCGTATTTTTCTAAATCCTTTTGGTAAAAGATTTGTAACTCATTGAAGCACGTTTTCAATATTTTTTTGTAAATTT
Organism: Sequoia sempervirens; assembly: GCA_007258455.2. Lineage (NCBI taxonomy): Eukaryota > Viridiplantae > Streptophyta > Pinopsida > Cupressales > Cupressaceae > Sequoia > Sequoia sempervirens. The sequence continues at coordinate 294,187 of VDFB02368982.1, read as the reverse complement.
TTATTGAATTCTTTTTTTTGTTAATTTTTTATTGGCCATACTTGTTTTGAAAAATCGTCATGTACGTCAAGCATAAGATGACCTAAAATTATCATTTTTTGATTTTTTTTCAAATCGAAAAGAATTGTCTGAATTACGTTTTCGTGCAATTCGTTTTACAAAAAATATTTTAACAAAAAGTTATTAAAATACTAAAAAACTCTGATATTTTGAGTTTATCGACCAGTTTCATTAGAAATTAACTGAAAAATAGAAAAAATAATCCAATTGTAATTTTTTTACATATTTGGAATCTACACTATCTCATCTATAATGGGTTTTAATTTCATGAAAAAATTCTGCAAAAAGGTCTTTAGATATATGTCCAAAGTCACTATTTTCTTGCGACATTGACATGACCTTCAAGTTGTAGGTCAAACTAGGTCCAAAGCTTAGGTTCGGGTCCCCAAACCTTTTCCCAAACTGAGAAATAAGGTAAAAACCGAATCAAAAATTCAAATTTTAAGAAACAAGATCTCGATTTACAAAATGAGATCCTATTTTGTAAATGGGATCTCGTTCCCTTGTATTTATTAATTTAACAATTAAAAAAAAATGACATCCCTTTTACTATGCGATCCTGATTATAAAACAAGATTTTGTTTTATAAATGGGATCCTGTTTCTTTTTTGACCACTCTTAATTTTTATTGGGAAAATGTTACTATCAATTTTGTAACTTGACAGTGTGTGGTTGATAGCAACAATTTTACCTATTTTCTATGAAATTTTGTCTTTACAAGGTCTTCAACTTACAATTTGAATTGAATTTTTAAAAGGAGGCATCATTGGGATAATTTTTAAGTGGAATTGTGTTCATTTTCTACTTGTTTGAAGGAGGAACAAAAGATGAAGAATTTCACTATTGTCATTCATTTGTGCTTCAAAGTTTTGTAATCATGGGATCACAAGCTCGTAATAAGAGGAAGATAGGAAGGTCTTGACCCCTGAAGAAATTGAAGCAAAGAGAGAGGAGACAAAAAGACAAAGAGATAGAAGAATGAGGATTCAATCAATGAATAATGCTGAAGCATCCAGTACTACAACTATTGAAGATAAAAACATTAAGGATACCATCGATGTAGATGATGCAAATTTGCATGAGGTTAATGTAGAAGATAATACAATTATACAAACTAGTCCTGGTATGTCTTCAAATCCCCCTTTCAATGCTATGGAGAATGTTTCAATAGACACAAATCCACGTATGTCTTCAAATCCACCTTTGAATGAAATGAAAACTTTGTTTATAGGAGATTTAAAAGAAGTTGGATTTAATAATATTGACATCGATAATATAGAAGAATGAGGATTCAATCAATGAATAATGCTGAAGCATCCAATTCCACAACTATTGAAGATAAAAACATTGAGGAGACCATGGATGTAGACGATGCAAATTTGCAAGAGGTTAATGTAGAAAATAATACAATTATACAAACTAGTCTTGGTATGTCTCCAAACCCCCCTTTCAATGCTATGGAGAATGTTTTAATAGGCACAAATCTAGGTACATCTTCAAATCCACCTTTAAATGAAATGGAAACTTTATTTATAGGAGATTTAAAAGATGCTAGATTTAACGATGTTGACATTGATAATATTCGTAGAGATGAAGATTTTGGACAAATTGTTGTTGAAAATGAAATTGAAAATGAAAACCTTTTTGTTGTTGAAAATGAAGATGAAAATTGTTTTGTTGTTGAAAATGAAAATGAAAATCATTTTGTTGTTGAAAATGAAAAAGAAAATCATTTGGTTGTTGAAAATGAAAACAAAAATCCCTTTGTTGAAAATGAAAATGAAAACCATTTTGTTGATGAAAATGAAAATCCAGGATGTGAAGTTGAAAATAATTTTTTATAAAAAAATTGAAAGAGATGTTTTGGATAATCTTCCTGGTAAGATTTCTTGGAGACAAATAAGAAATCATGTCAATAGATTATACAAAGAATTTTTTTATCATAAAAAACTGTAACATCCCGCTACGCAACCTCGAAGGTTAAGAGCCAAAAGAGGACAAGATATTTATTTTTTAAAAACAAGAAGAATAACTTACACATAAAGTAGTTACCGATACAATAAATTGACAACATACAAGACCAAGAATGGTCAAGTGCACAACCAAGAGGGGAGGACTGATTAAACCTCCAAAGAAAAATTAGAACATGAGCAAATAGGAGAGCTTCAAAAAAAATTCTCCGGAACTTCCTGCTATGGTGGTATGGAATTACCTTGCGCCAAGTGCCCTAGAATTACCCCGCGCCAGTGCTCCAAAATTACTCTGCACTAGTGCTCTAGAATTACTCTGCACTAGTGCTTCAAAATCATCGTAGTACAACATAGGACAACAAGTTGCATTGAGCTGGAAACCTTGGCGGCAACAACACAGATTAATAACTATAAGCTGCATTGCGCTGGAAACCTTAGTAGCAGCAACACAAATTAATAATAGCAAGCTACATTGCGCCGAAAACCTTAGGAGCAACAACACAGATCAATAACAGCAAGCTGCGTTGCACTGAAAACCTAACAACTTGATGCATGAAGGAAGAATATACAACCATAGCTCTAATTTTTTTTGCAAGATACTTAGGAAAAAAAGGCCGTAAAAGAATCACCATAGTATACACGAGTCTGATACCAACATCAGAACCTGTAAGCCAAACATAAAACATCATATATCTTCTCATTAAATTTATGATTACTTTCTCTCTCTCAAGAGAGTACAATGTGCATAAAGGAATAAGTATGAATACAATAGCATTGCCATGAATAAGATACATCATCTGATAAGATAAATACATAAGAGGGGCTGACTCCAATTGGTGCTCCAATAACTTGTACACCGGTCCCCAATGGCGGTGGCAACACCTCCCTACCATGTAGACTCAAAAGAGACCACCCTACTGTGCTCAGAGATAGTTACAAGGCCCAAACAGAAGTAACAAGACAAGGGAAAAGTAAGGCCAACACTCACATCAATCACAGAGCAAACACGAAATACAATGCACACAACCAATGCCACATCAAGTGATGCTCATCCAATATCATGTCGGGTACTACTCACAAATACCAAGGTGTTAGGTACTAGAGTGCATATTAGATGGAGTGTCATCATGCGTACTCGAAAGGATGGCACCACATGGAATCAAGTACACCTCTCATAGAGACGAGAAGACTCAATCATGCCCGAATCCATGTCCCGCAGACGAATGGGCCTTCTTGAGTGCATCCTTAGCCTTTACTAGTGCTCAAGGCCATGCACAAGGACTCATTATCTTATTAGTGTTTTACCCCATTATTTTTATTTAATTATCACTTGTTTATTCTAACTTTGCTACTAGTTCCCCTAACAGCATCTTGCAGGCCCCTGGCTCGTAGAGAGCCACTCCATATGACCACTCTAAATACCTAGACCTAAGCTTATCTCATTTAACCAAATGAGGAATCCAAAACAAACATGAAACAAAGGGAAAACCACAAATTTCCATCATAGAAACCCTTTAAAACAGCTAAGCCAATATTGTTGTAAGAAGAAATATTAAACAGATGAAATTCATAATGAAATAGAGGCATAGAAATTACATAAAAATTCAAAGTGCCTGGATTAAAATTCTAAGCTTGACCTTGTTCATATTTTGACGTTTCTAGTTGGAATCTACCTTCAATTTTTGAGTTTAGAACAAAAAATGAGGTGTTGTTATGAAAAACGTCATTTTGCCAAGCTAGGCAAGAAAAACATCAAAAAAATGAAAGTGCTTCGAATTAAAATCTGCCAAAGACCCAGTTGAGATTTGGGCATTTCCACATGGAATCCACCTTTATTTTTTATTTTTAACAAGTGGATAAAGAGAAGCAAAGAAAAACGTATTTTAACAAATTGTGCAAAAAAAAAAAAGAATATGAAAGAGCTCAGAAATCAGATTTTTCCAACAACCATTTTCAAATTTGCTAGAAATGTACAAAAATATGCCATACAAAATAATACATAGTAGCAAATAGAATTCAAAACAACCATTATCCAAACCCAAACAATCACAAAAATAAAATAGAGGAGTACCTCCAAATTTTCACAAAATAAAAGTAACCTAGATATGAAAAGAGATTTAAGGCATAAATGTAACATGAGTGAATGCCCAGATTACCAACCATACAAGACTGAAGAATACGAGGAAAATACCTCAATTTTGCCCCAAAACGGAAATGGAGGAATGCTCAGTGTAGAAGACACGACTAGGTTCCAAAAATGGACAGCAAGTAAGAAATGGCACATTGATTTCAACAATCTACTACCCACAAATTTCTTCTCAGAAAAACTTCCACAAATCTTCCCAACTCAGTCGCCCAAATCATGGGGTTTCTCCTCCGTGCAAACAACAAAATTTCCTTTCCTCCAAAAAAATGATCCCTCTCCAACAAATCTTCCTTTCCTTTTATATTTTCTCCAAACCAAAAAAAAAAAATGAAATAAAGCATTTGATAAAACTAGCTATTAAAGCTAAAAAAAAAACAATTAATTAAAGTCACTAAATATGCAACATTAAAATTACACAAGGCTCCCCCAAAAGGATTAATAAATCATTTAAATAAAATATTTAAAACCTTATGAAAATAACAATTCAAATCCCCAAACAATTAGCCACCAAAAAATACCATATTTAAAATCACATGAAGATGCCAATAAACCACATCAAGACACCGACAACCAATTAAATATATCTATAACCACATAAAAGATTAACAAAAACCAAGACTACCTCAATGAGACATATTGGTAACCCACTTACGATAGAAAGGTGCTCTAGACATTACCGTTAGGTAATCGGATGGTAAGACAACAACACAAACGCATTGCACTAACGGGGTACAATGGGCTAGGGTAGGGGACAATTGGCCTATGACTACCTTCGGTAACCACCATCGGAGAATGAGAGTATGCTCAGGCCTATGAATCTAGGTGAAGTCGATACTTAGTACTTGCATCACTCCAATCAAATGTCAAAGTACATGTACATATATCATATATCTAAAACAACATAAATCATCGAGAAAAAGGGTCATGATATCGTAAGCCTCTCGGTTACGAGTGTTACGACATCGTCCTTTTCCTGTCCATAATCATACATAAGCAAATACAATGATATATATAGATATAAGCATGTAATCTAGCATAATAACTAACCATGTAAACATGAAATCCAACATGAACAATAATCATGTCAACAACATATAAACATATAAACATATAAGCATGTAAACATGTAATCCAACATAGCAGTCACGGAATTACACTTCTTAGGTGTCAATACAAAATAATGAAGGGACGAATAGTGCAAATACAAAATATACAGTTATCATAATCCATCAAGGAAGGACAACAACAAAATACAAACATGGGGGTTGTTACACCCTCCCCCTAGGACTAGGCTTACTCCTGGAAGCCTACAAAAAGATATGGATAAAGGTTTATCATCCTCGCCTCATCTTCCCAAGATGCTGAGGACTCACTATCAGGATTCCACTGGACCCTTACCTGCTCTATGTCCCGACCCCTGAGGGTCAACTTTCGACATTGCAGGATTTGTATCGGCTCCAAGGAAAGTTGTTCATCTGCCTCGACTTGTAAAGTAGTCCAATCAAGAACATGGGTCACATCATGAATATACTGTTTAAGAACATAAACATGGAAAACATTGTGGATGCGTGATAGCCTCGGTGGCAGCGCAAGGCGATAGGCGACTGGACCAATCCTCTCAAGGATCTCAAAGCATCCAACAAAACAAGGTGTCAACTTCGAGCCTTTCCCATAACGGATGGGGCTTTTCCACATATGAACTCTCAGAAACACATGGTTACCCACTGAGAAGTGGCGGTCCAACCTATGGGCATCGACATACTTCCTTTGTTGATCATGAGTTGTAGCCAACTGCTCTCTAATCCGCACTACTTGCTGCTCCATATCCCGAAGCATCTCCCGACCCAAAAGGACTCAGTTCTCTAAGCGATCCCAACTCAACGGTGTCCGACACGGCCTACCATACAAGGCCTAGAAGGGGGACATACCAAGAGAACTATGGTACCCATTATTATAAGAAAACTCAACCAGGTAAAAGTAGTCCTCCCAATGAGATTGCTGATCCATAACGTACATTCGAAGCATATCTTCTAAAACCTGATTAACCCTCTTTGTCAGTCCGTCAGTCTCATGAAAGTATGCAAAGCTGAAATTAAGTTGAGCTCCCAAAGCATGCTAAAGAGAAGTCCACAAAGTTGAAGTGAACACTGGACCACGATAAAAAATGATCCTACAAGGAATACCATGCAGACGCACAATATCCTCCATAAACACTTGAGCTACAAACGCTACAGTATATGAAGACCTTATGGGTGAGAAGTGTGCCACCTTGGAAAACTTGTCCACTGTAACCATAATAGCATAATGACGACACAAAGACATAGGTAGCCCCACTATAAAATCAAGAGATATCATATCCCACTTCCATCCAGGGATGGAATGAGGCTACAACAGTCTTGCTAGGTGTTGATGTTTTGCCTTCACCCATTGGCACTCAAGACACTGAGCCACAAAATTGACAATATCATGCCGCAACCCTACCCAATGATACAACTGTCGAAGATCGACATGCATCTTCTTGACACCCGGATGAGCTGAATAGGGTGCACAATGGGCCTCTAACAAAATCAAGGAATGAAGATCACTAGAATTTGGAACATAAATGTGACCAAGATGTCGCAAAAGTCCATTAGGATCGAGAGAGAAATCTACAAACCTTCCCTCAAGGACTCTCCTTGACTCAATTTCCGCTTTCACCTCCTAATACCAAGTATCACTAGGAAGTGACTCCAAAATACGGCTCCGCAAATCCACTGCAAGGGACAAAAATGAGATCTCATGTCTCCTCCTGCTCAAGGCATCCACAACAAAAATTTCCTTACCTTGGATATAGCGAACCTCAAAGTCATACTCATAGAGGAACTCCATCCAACGACGCTGCCACACATTCAAATTCAACTGAGTGAAGATATACTGTAAACTGCGATGATCACTATGCAACTCAAATCGATGTCCCACGAGGAAATGTCTCCAACGCACAAGTGCATGGATGACAACCGCTAACTCCAAATCATGGGTGGGGTAGTTCAGCTCATGATCCTTGAACTTATGAGACTCATATGCAATCACTCGTCCCTTCTGCATAAGAACTACCCCCACACCCTCCAATGAAGCATCGGTGCACACTACAAAATCTCCTGTAGGACATGGCACTACCAGGATAGGTGCACTAGTCAACCGCTCCTTAAGAGCTTGAAAAGTTGACTCACACTGATCTGACCACACAAAATTCTTCCCTTTCCACTGAAGAGAGGTGATGGGATGGGCTACTCGAGAGAAATCTCTCACAAATCGATGGTAGTAACTCGCCAATCCCATGAAACTGCGAACCTCAACCACATTCATTGATGCTAACCAATCCACAATGGCTTGAATCTTAGAAGGATCCACTAAGATACCCTCTCCTGAGATGATATGGCCTAAATATCTCACCTCAGTTTGGGATAACTCACACTTGGCCATATTGTTGAACAACCGATTATCTCACAAGCACTTCAACACTTGTCTCAAATGGACTCCATGCTCCTCCAAAGTCCTCAAATAAATGAAAATATCATTAAGGAACACGAGAAAAAATTCGTCAAGATAGGTGCGGAACACCCCATTCATCAAACTCATGAAAACTGATGGAGCATTGGTCAACCCGAAAGGGACAACCGTGAATTCATAATGCCCATAGCGTGTACAAAATGTCATGTAATGAATGTCCACCTCATGAATGCGAAGTTGATAGTATCCTGACTTCATATCTATCTTGGAGAACACCTTGGCTCCCCTCATTTGATCAAACAAATCATCTATTCGAGGCAACGAGTAACGATTCTTCACTGTCACTTTGTTCAACTAGCGATAATCAATACACAAGCGAAGAGATCCATCTTTCTTCTTCACGAAGATGATAGGTGCTCCCCAAGGGGATACACTAGGATGAATGAAACCCTTCTCTAGTAACTCCTCTAACTGTAATCGCAACTCACTCAACTATTGAGTAGTCATATGATACGATGCCCGAGACATAGACTCCGCTCCAAGGATGAGATCAATACGGAAGTCTATGTCGCACTTAGGCGGCATAACTGGAATAGCACTCAGAAAGACATCTGCAAACTCTTGAAGAAGAGGATGGTCATCAAGAGATACCTCTTGAATCCTACCCTCAACAAGATCACTAACTAAAAAATAGTGAACATTTGACAACCTTGCCGCATGGCATGCTTTAGCTGCATAGCTGAAATCACACGGAGGGAAATGGGTCTCTAGACCCCAACTAACTCAACACACTCTCCAACATCGTCTACACACTGGACCGACTTACGCCGACAATCTATACTGGCTTGGTGTGTCTCCAACCAATCCATGCCTAAAACAATCCCATAGGATCCCAAAGGCAACACACGAAGATCCACCGTGGTAGTGAAGGTGCTCGAATCCAACACACAACCACGAACAAGGGAGTCTACAACCACCTTGGCTCCAATAGCTAACTCAACCTTCCAACCAACATCTTTCCTTGCCACCAAGAGTCCACAATGCTCTACGAGAGAAGGAGAAATAAAAGAATCTGAAGCTCCTAAATCAAACAAAATAGATGTGGTAATCCCACATAACGAACTCAAATACTTGACCATGGTGCTCTGATGCTCAGCTTGACGATTATCCACTGCCGCAAAAACTCTACGAGATCTGCCAACATCACCTACTGTAGGCTCTGAAGTAGCCTAACTCTAACTACCTCCAGCCACTGATCTCTGAGGACACTGAACAACTATATGACCATGCTGCTCACAAGGAAAACAACCACCTCTGCCAAAACCTTGACTCGAAAATGGTGCACACAACTGCTGGGTTCCTTCATCCCTAGAACTCTGCTATGCACTCTGAGAACTCTGTGCTAGACCACTCTGTTGCCTACTCTGAGAACGATGACACAGAAAATCCATAGAAAATGGAGTACCAGGACTCTGTCCACTCTGTTGAGATTGAGAAGACCTATGCCTATGTCGTTGACTAGATCTAGAAGGTGTAGACTGAGATCTAGATGGTCCAACTCCCTAAGATTGTGTACCCTGAGCAATTGATCTTGAAGGAGGGGCACTACCAACTTGAACACGTGCCTGACCACCAAATCCTCTAAATAGACTCTCCTCTATCAACCTCACCTTCTCCACAACGATCTCTAAGGTTTTCAGCTCAAACAAACGAACACCATGACTGATACGAGCATTCAAGCCCTTGATGAAATGCTGCACTAACATTGACTCATCATCAGAAATGCTAGCATACTGCTTAAGCTCAAAGAGTGGTGCTCGTACTAATCTACCGTCATAGTCAACTAACGAAGCTCATGGAACTCATCAGCACGTCTCTCCTGGTCGTAGTTAGAAAGAAATCATGCACAAAACCTCTCTAAGAATAGTCCCCAAGAAATGGAAGCAATGTCTAGGTGAAGCTTTTGCTCCTCTACTCTGCACCATGTATAGACAAAGCCTCTAAGATGCATAATGGAACATCGAGCCCTAGTATTGCTACTATAAGGATGCATAACAAAGAATTGATTGAGATCGATCAACCAAGTCTCTTCCTCAGTACCTAAACCAAAACCATCAAAAGTAGGAGGATGGGCTCTAAGGAGATCCCTCATGTGACCTATAGCAATACTATCTCCATCCACCCTATCCCCCACAACATCAGCTCTCGAATGACCCGGACTACGGGAATGCTCCCACTTAGCTCTAGCATCTCGACCATCCTGACGAGGAGGGTGTGACTCCTCACGAGATACCTCCTGGCGAGGTCCTAAATGATCCACAATCAACTATAAAAGAGCTAAAGCCTAATCACCCCTGAGCTCTTCGATTTGGTTCTTAGCACGTTGTTCCCCCTGTTGCTCACCTTGAATACCCTGATTGGCATTAAGCCGAGTGCTATGATGAAGAACAAAAGCTATACCTCTAGCTCTGCCTCTGGCTCTACCCCTAGGAGGCATGCTCAAGAAAACAAAGAACACATCAAAATATATCATCACAAGGATGACCTATTCACCAAACTATGACATGAAAGCATAACAACAAGACTATAAAATAATATAACAAACTCACGCCACACATGCCAAACACAACATAACATAGAAGGCTCAAGTACACTATAGCTCCTAGTGTGTGAACATGGGCTCTGATACCGAATGTAACATCCCGCTATGCAACCCCGAAGGTTAAGAGCCAAAAGAGGACAAGATATATATATATATATATATATATATATATATTTTAAACAAGAAGAATAACTTACACATAAAGCAATTACCGATACAATACATTGACAACATACAAGACCAAGAATGGTCGAGTGCACAACCAAGAGGGGAGGAATGATTAAAACTCCAAAGAAAAATCCAAACAAAAGCAAACAAGAGAGCTATGAAATTTTTTCTTTGGAACTTCCTACTCCAGTGCTCTGGAATTCCTACTTCGATGCTTCAGAATTACTTTGCACCAGTGCTCCAGAATTATCGCAGTACAACACAAAAAAACAAGTTGCATTGTGTTGGAAACCTTAGCAGCAACAACACAAATTATTAATAGCAAGTTGCATAGCGGGATATTACAACACAACTACAAAGATGCGATAGTCACATTCCTCAATTTCCATCGGAATCTATCCTGGAAACCAGAAACATCCAACAGGGTTTGTGTGCATTTCCTTTGCATTCTTTCTGGATTAACCAACAGGGGAAGCGGGGATAACAAAAAGACTCAACTTTTATAATTTGAATGGTTCCTTTAAAAATGGCTTCAACAGTTTTTGGCAAGTTGAGACAGTAATTTAAGATAAATGCAATAGTAACTCTATCATTTGAAGGATGTGGCCTATGAGGTGTAGAAGAAGATGAAGCCATTTTCTCTACTTTAATTGGGTTCTTGGATCTAAGAGTGTTTTCCTCAAGAATAGAAGGGTTAATGTCAAGGACTGTTCCTATTGATGTGTTGATAAATTTTCCATTATAGTAGCCTACATGGCCACCCCGCACAAAAACTATGACTATATCACCAGAAAAGTGCATCCGCTCCAAGGTATCACCTTTTTCTTGCATAATTGGGCCCCACAAATTAACATTAATGAAAGAAGTAGAGGTATCATATAGTTTAATGGTTTGTCAGATTGTTTCAGTTCCACTTTTCCTATGAACAATTGAAATATAATATGCACTACAATTCCAATAATATCAACCAAGCTATTATCACTATAGTTGCTTATGTCACTAATTGGAACAAAAGAAGATATTTTTCTTGGGACGTGAATCTCATCTTCACACCATTTTATTGTTGATTTTCCATGTCCAAAAAGATTTCAAGATTACTATTTAATTTATTGAATCTTTTATTGGCTTCCTTTACCAATCCCATTGATATTAAATAAGTTGACCTCACCTCAACTCAACCGTATTACAATTCAGAAATATCATCAAAACAAGTAATATGTATTTTTGTCCTCTCCATATCTATAATGTCAAAAATAAATAGTTTCCCTTCACCTCTTTGTTTGTGGAAATGATACATCTCCCTAATATGTGTTACATGCCCTTTCACTGTCCAAACATTTTGATAAATGTTCAAAGATTTAATGGGGTTGACCTTTGGAGGGATTTTTTTTTTAGGGGACAACTGCAGACCAGATTTGGGGGCATGTTTAGAAGGAGAAGGTGAGTTAGGTGCCAACATTTGCTCTTCTTGCTGCTTGAACAAATACCTAGGGGTCTCAATAATTTGAAAATAAGGCATAATCACAACTAGGTTGGATATGATTAAGGCCCTAGAAAAGAAGTAAAAACAATATATTGGAAAAATTATATGAGGCAAAAGAAAAAGAGAGAGAATTTTTAAAAATATACAAGAAACAATATAGCCCACCTTGAATCTTGGATACTCCTACAAACATAGTCTCTTAAACCTATAAGGGACCCTATTTTCAAGGTACTGATAAACTACATATCATTTCATTTAGAAGGGAGGGTTCCTATTTGCAAATGGTGGCCATCAGACAAGACAACCTTGTATCACTCAACCTGCCCTTCCTCACCGCCAAAGTTTTTGAAGGAAAAATGCTGAAGGACTAGAGAGGGAACAACATCTCCAACATTGATGGAACAAATTTCAAATGAATTCAAAGTCATTTTTTTCTTTGCATCCTACAAAGACAAGGGTAATCAAGGAAAATGCACATCATCACACCAAATGGATAGAATGAGTAAGAAAAACAAAGGCTAGAAAGAGATACATTTTTATGAGTTCTAAAATATCAATACATGTCTATTTCCATATCTATATCCTCTACTAGGGTAAGCCATATATGTATACACCTAAAGGCCAATAAAACAACATTAACAAGAAAGGTACGAAACAATAACACCAAGTTTGTAGTAGGTACAATGAAAAAGTAGTACAAACTTACAGAATCAGGGTCTAGAGGCTAGTGGATGGCATCCTCTGAGCCAAAATCTGTAGTGTGACCTATAGGAGGTGACACCAAATCAATTTTTGGGCACTCTAGAGACCCATCCACGAAGCCCAATTTCACAGACATAGTTCTGGGACCCTTTAAAGCCAAGAAATATTCCAATTGTAGTTGACTGATTGACAACTCTATATCACAATAAAATTCAAAGATTAATGTATTGCAACATTCAATAACAACTAGTAGACAACTTAGAAATAGTCAAAATCTTTGAGGTTTCCTATATATGTATGCATGGAATTTTCTTGCTATATTTCTATAACTACCTATATGCATATATTTGTATATGTTGCTACTTGTTGCCTTCATCCTTTTTAATAGAAACAATGGAATATACAACAACAAGAATGAAAATGTTTAAGTACATATATGGATTGAATTTTTCCTTTATCTACACATTTAAAAAAAAAACATATAACCAAATATATAAATCCATATGTACACATGTATATATTTATTTATATATACAACAATATATCTAAATGATAACATATCCCATCCAAACAAAATAATTACGATAAAGATTAAAAAAAATTAAAAATTAAAAATAATCCTTGTTATAAGAATAATAGAATAATCTATTACAGGAAGCTTCAAATAGATGAATGGAAAACAATATCATGAAATTTATTGATACTTAAATAGATGAGGGCATAAGAATATCATGAAACATGTTAATACAAGAAAACCAATGTACGTAACAGTTGCCTTGTAAATTCTAGATTCATAATTTTTTGTGCAATACTTATTGACCAATGAGCAAAATTTGGGAACATCCTTTGTTGAAGAGACAAGGTCCACATCATCATTATAAAATCTGGGAAACTCTTCTTTATTTCAAGAATTTTAATAATAGTCTACTATCAAACCAACACCACAATAGTTATTTCAACAATGCAACCTAATCAATATATTTTCTCACATTTTATAGTATAATTTCCCATACACATATACACACACACACATATATATGTATATTTATACATACACACACACACACACACACACACACACATATATATATATATATATATACATATATACATACATATACTCTAGATTCAAGCTCCATTATTTGGCACTAAATATTATAGAGAAATAGGAAAATTCTAAAAGGACTATTAGGAAAACACTCAAGAACCACATAAATTAAGGTAGGAGTGATTGTATATATATGGATATGCAGAGGGTTTGTTATCTGTTTGAAGTTTCTGACATGATTTTTTGTCAGCCAAGCCATGAATAGGATTTGTTGTGTAATAGCTATTTTACAATTTCTTTGTTTCTCTATAATATTTAATTTCAGCCAATGCAACTCAGATTTTCTACGTAATGTGTGAGGAAGTATATTGATTAAGTTGCATTGTAAAAAGAGCCATTGTGGCTGCAATCTTCTATAAACATAGTAGGGAGCATGCATCTTGAACAAGGCTCTGTTATCAAACCAACACAACAATGCCACTTTCAACAATGTAACTTAGTCAATATATTTTCTTCACAAAACTTTAAAAAATGGAGAATAGAAGAGGCAAGCTACCATAATGAAGAGTTTTTTATGGGGGGAGTTGAAAAAGATGAGGAAGAAAGAATACACACACACACACACACACACATATATATATAACACCACAATGGCTATTTGAATA
>VDFB02368982.1:263744-279754 GCA_007258455.2 Sequoia sempervirens | reverse complement strand
GTGTTGTATAGATATAATCCTACTGATTTCATACCTTTATTTTTTAACTCAATATGTCATTTGCTTATAACTAGTCAATAGGAAAAGGCGGTATTTAAAAATACCCTAAGGAAGTTGGCAAACCACTAGGGGCAAGCTCTCTTAGATCAACCTTGTGGCAAAATATCAACATAATGATGAATAAAATTTGATAATTTGTAAAATTAGCTTTTTGGTATACAAAAAGAAGTCATCTAAATGTATTTATTATCTAGGATTTTATGTGGAATTCTCTTTTTATGGGTTGAATATGTGACTTTGGATCATTTTTATATTGTGTATATCTATTTTGTGTTGTATAGATATAATCATACTGATTTCATACCTTTATTTTTTAACTCAATATGTCCTTTGCTTATAACTATTCAATAGGAAAACGTGGTATTTAAAAATACCCTAAGGAAGTTGTCAAACCACTAGGGGCAAGCTCTCTTAGATTCAAAGGCTTTATTTTGATCATGTTTGGATTCATGTAAGTGGATGCATAGTTGATTTTCATATATCACTTCTCCAATAAGACTTTTGTTGCATAAACATCATCTGCTAAATTACCTACGAATTGGACTCATGTGTTACACAAATGTATTAAAAAAATAAACAATTTTTTTCTTAATCACCTTTCACACCTCTTCGGTGTACCCATTGCACACTAAGGTGCAATTGCTAGTATTATATTAACTAAAATATAAGTTAAATTGTAAGTCAGAATATAATAAAAAGTAACTCTTTCAAATAAATGAAAATAATAATTTAGAAATAAAATAAAATATATTATTAAATATAAACATAATATATAATCAATATATAATATTTTAATATAATATTACTTAAATTAATTTATTTGAAAAATAAAAAATTAAATAACAAAATTAAATTGGAAGGTTCCAATGGAATAAATGAAAATAAAATGATTCTTAGTATGTGTATCAAGTTGACTAAGTTTTGCTTGTTAAATAATACAATCACTAATTAATAATCATAAATAAATTATAATAAAAACATATTTTAATTACAATTTTAGATCTAAAATATATTTTATTTATTATTTACATTAATAAAATTCAAATTCTTAATTAAAAAAATCAATTTATAATCTAAAATATATTTTTTAAATTTATAATTTGTAATTTATACCAAAAACTATTCTAACTATTTAAAATACTTCATAAATACTTAAAAATATCCATCACATTTGAAAACACTCTAATTAAAATTAATAATCACAACTTAATTTTAAAAATGAAAGAAAAAACTTAGTGCGCTCAAACTAAACAATATATACTAACACTCTCTTCCTTGTTTTTCTAATCTGTAACTAAAGAAATCTCTATATAAGTTGTAAACCAAAGAAGTGTATATCACAGTCGTCTAAAGCCATGTCTTCATCCGAGAAATTTGGTAATTTGACTTTGTTATTTTAATGGAGAAAATATTTTTTTTTATAATTTATAATTTCGTTGACGTTTGGAGTGTCTTTAATCGACTAACAAAGAAATTAAATTTATACTTTTCAAGGTGATGGAATGAATTTAAAATTTATGTATTCAATGAATTAAAATTTGTTTGCTACGCCGAATTAATATTCTAACCTATCACAGAATGTCTCACGGATGGAAGGCAGAAACCAACGGCGAGCAAAAATTACTGGCGATGGGAGGAGAGCACGGGCCGGCGATGCTTAGCAGGCGGTGACGAGCGAAGTACGGGCTGCCAGAAAAGAACGTGGTCTTTGGCTG
This sequence comes from Sequoia sempervirens, assembly GCA_007258455.2. Taxonomy (NCBI): domain Eukaryota; kingdom Viridiplantae; phylum Streptophyta; class Pinopsida; order Cupressales; family Cupressaceae; genus Sequoia; species Sequoia sempervirens. The sequence goes on along the minus strand of VDFB02368982.1, from coordinate 277,979 downwards.
GCGAAAATGCAAGTGGTGGTCGGCGGTAGGAAGGGTCGAGGCCCGGCGGACTTAGGCAGACTTCAATAAATACCGGTGATGGCGGGTACACAGAACAAAAATCCGGTAAGAAGCCTGCGGATGGAGGCCGGAGGTAGGTACCACGGGCCGCAGGGAGAACAAAGATCCGACAGGAAAAATGAAAAGCCGTTAAGGAGATACAAAGGTCGGCAAAACAAAGAACGGCCAAACTGACGGAGAAAGTACCGACTGTCAGACAAGGCCGACAAGATACTTCGAGCTCTGTAGAAAATTAATAATTCTGCCAAAATGAGATCTTGTCTGTAGAAATAAATGGAGACTTTAAATTTTTTTAAAAAGCATGAAAAATGATGAACGGCTGAGATTCGTTTAATGGCCAGCAGATTGATATGAATCATTGATTGTCATTTTTAGCCTTGTCTCCTTCAAATAAGGATATGCTTTCCGCGTAAATTATGTTTTATAATTTATTTATTTTTGGCTGTACTGGAGTTCAGAGTAGTTGTATTGGCTGTACCAGGGTTTAGAGTAGTATTTAGATACTGCAAGTACAAACAGGATAAGGTTGTGCAAGGGGTATTTGATTTCTGACCAAAGAATTTCAAGAGATTAACCATTATTTTCGCATGCACCTTGACAAAATAGGCTAGAGATAGGGTAATATTGCCTCCAACATGGGCAATGTAAAATGCTAATGTGACTTTCATGGCCAAAATCACTACAATAAGTACATAGAGACTAGAGCAACATATGAACTTGATGTGGCACCCAAGAGCATGAGCACACAATGGTGTAGGTAAGGAAATATGTCCCTAGTAGATGTGGGTTAGAAATATGTAATGTGTTAGGGAAGGTATGGTGCCCCTACTATGTATGAAACATATGGTAAGACATGTCCTAGGGATGGCATGATTCCCTTAAAAGTGTGGTTATGAAAGCCTAAGATGTAATAAAGGTAATATGATGGCCCCAAATATAAGGATGTGACTGTGAAGGTGCACAAAGTAGAAAGGGAAGGTAATATCAAGTGTAATGATGGAATGCATGTTGCCCCCAATGTAAGTATGAATGTTAAGTATGTGGCAAGAAGAATGTAAATAGTATAAAGGGTATGCTTTAGAAGCATAATATAGCAATGTAGGCTCAATAAATTACTCTAAAAGCATAATGTATCAATATAAGCTCCAAATTTAAGCTATAAAGAAGCACAATATAGAAATGTAGGATCATGAGCTCAATAAAAAATCTCTAATAAGTATGTTGTACCAATGTAGGCTCAATGTGTAAGCTCTAATAAGCATAGTACAAGCATAGTATAGCAATGTAGGATCAAAGCAAGTGCATTAATAAAAATGGCAAGATGTATGCCTCATAATAAAATAAGAATAATAGATATAGGTAAAGCAAGGTAAATGTGTAACAAGCATATGATAAAAGGGTAATAAGGTAATGAAAGCAAACAAAATGGTAAAAGCAAAGGCATAAAAGCCGAAAATGGATAAAAATGGGAAAAGGTGGACAAGAGACAAAAGTGTCAACTATAGAAAACAAGAAAAGGGGAGGAAGTAGATGAAGCAAATATATGAAAAAGGTGTGACTATGTGTGATAAAATGCAATTTAAGCAAAAACATTGTAAGCTAAAGTATTCCAAGTGGGGGAGAGCAAGCATGTAAATAAACATAGAAGGTGAGATGGGCATAAAATGAAAGACAAACAAGGCATAATAAAAATGGTCAAAGTGAAAAAGCAAAATGAAAAATAAAAAAGATTAAAGGTGAAAGTGAAACTATAGAGATATATGAAGATACATTATAGTGATGTTGATAACTCATTGAGTAAAATTTTTAATTGTTCCCTTTTGCGGCTTATCTAATATATCATCTTCTTCTTTCCAAGAAAAATCCTCGACTTTGTCTTCGTTTCTTTTTCTTGTTGCTTTACTTTTCTTGTCTTTTAAATTATGTGTTTTGTCTTGATATTCCTTTACACTAGGTATACCACATGATCAATGTCTTTAATAAACTTGCTCTCTTATCCATTCTTGAACTTCTTAAATTGTGGTTTTTGTGGAATGATAGACAATTGATTTGCCATAACCACTTGTATAGGTTTCCATATGGAATTTTATGCATGAAATTCAATTATTTCTATAACTTTTGCTTCTTTCTTGTGTACTTGTTGGATGATTTCTTTCTTTGGCTCTTCCTTTTCTATTTGGGTATAGGATGTTCAATTTTAGGCTTTTGTTTTTTTGTTGTTTCTTCTTTTGTTTCTTTGTTTACTCTTGAAATATTTTATGAAAAACCTCTTAATATTCATATGAAACTTCTTTTGGAGTTGGATATATATGTATCTAAAGTGGACTAACTCAAATTTGTGATTGGTTTGGCCCTATCTCTATGAATATTTATAACACTCATAAACAAAGTTAAAACATTGGTGTATTATCAAAGAAATCATTATTAAATGTTTAAACCATGGTCTACCAAGTAATATAGAGAATCAATCCATAGTAGGGATGATATGGCATAAGATGTGTACCATTTTTTGCCCAAAGTTGTGTGGTAACAAGACATAACCCAAAGTCTTGATTAACATCATAAAAAATGTGATCAAAGGAGAAATAGGAGGAGATGACGATGTAACATTAGACCCAAAATTTCCCACAAAAGCTTGCCAATGTGATTTATCCTCATTTTTCACACTATCATTATTATTGACCATATCATTTGCTTCAACATTGTGTAACTAATATGGAAATGGATTTAAATAAATTTCTAATTTACTATTAGGCAACAAGAAATTAGTTTCCATTATCATTAACCCTTAAAATTTGATTGTTTTGTTATAAAATTGTCTTATACTTAATATATATACAAGTGTGTGTGTAATGACATTTAACTCAGTTATAGTTGTAAACGTTTTATTATTAAACACTTTAGGAAGTAACTTTTATTTGGAAATTGTGGTAACAACATGATCATGTTTTACACTCCACAAGTGCAAGGGATGCTTCTAGGATTAGATCTAATTTGAATCCCAAGTGGTTTAGGGGAAAAACCACTCTTGTAAAGAATGTGATTTATAGATTATGCAAATGGAAAATAAAATATAGTAAACCAACTATACAAGATTATACAATATTCATGTAATCAAAGGTGAAATAGGAGGAGATGAAGATATAGCATTAGACCCAAAATTTCCCACAAAAGCTTGTCAATGTGATTTATCCTCATTTTTCACACTATCATCATTATTGACCATATCATTTGCTTCAACATTGTGTAACTAATATGGAAATAGATTTAAATAAATTTATAATTTACTATTAGGCAACAAGAAATTAGTTTCCATTATCATTAACCCCTTAAAGTTTGATTGTTTTGTTATAAAATTTCCTTATACTTAATATCTATACAAGTTTGTGTGTAATGGCATTTAACTCCATGATAGTTGTAAAATGTTTTATCATTAAATGCTTTAGGAAGTAGTTTATTTGCAAATTGTGGTAGCAACATGATCATGTCTTACACTCCACAAGTGCAAGGGATGCTCCTAGGATTAAATCTAATCTGAATCCCAAGTGGTTTAGGGATAAAACCACTCTTGCAAAGAATGTGATTTACAAATTATGCAAATGGTAAATAAATTATAGTAAACCAACTATACAAGATTATACAATATTCATGTGGAAGTATTTGGTAGATACATGCTATGTAGTTTCACAAATTGAAAAAATAGGTTACAGTGGATGTTTACAAAGATCGTATGAATGAACATTTTAATGACTAGAATGGGATAACACTCCAAATTGGTTTTCTTATGCCTATACAATATCTATCCTCATCTTTAATGTGAGAAATGTGTGAATATATAAAACATGTATATAGTTACAAATAAGAAATGGAAATTGTAATGATCCAATTTAAATTGTTGACCTTGCAACTACTTGTTAGTTGTGCTTCCTAATGATTGGAATTTTATTACTTGGCCAGACTCATCCATGTCTATATCTTCTAAAGGCACCAATTTGTTGCTATGTGGCGACTGATCATGCTATACTATATAGCCCATGGTATACTGTACACCCCAACATGTATCCTTGTTGGGGTTTGGGGTCGAGCCGGGCCTCGGGCGGGGGTTAGGGGGCGGCAGCCCCCAAGAAAAAATTTCCTCCTACTTTTTTTGCGTCATCACCGAAAAAGGGAAATATCAACGAAAAAAGAAAAATCCAATTTTGTAGAACCCAAAATCTGGAAGCTTCTAAGCTTGATAAAAAGGGGTTCGGATGGGTGTTACAGTATGATGAAAAACATAATTATTCACAAGATTGTAATAGGTTTTGCACTGGATAATAAAATCATTGGATGCCTGCGGTTTGGTGGATGTAGCCCGGATTGGGTGAACCACGTTAAATTCTCTGTGTTATAATTTATTCTTTGTGTTTTTAGTTTCTCTGTTTATTACTTAAATCTGCATTTAATTGTTAGATAGCTCCCTTTCTAACCCTAACACAATTGTCTATGTGAAGTTGTGCAAAGTCATGCATGGTAGCACACAATGAGCAATGTATTGTCATGCATGGGGGACACATTGTTAAAGACTTGCAAAAGGTCATGTGGTGTGGCATGTGATGAAATAATGCATGGGTTCATGCATGACAACATGTGATGAAAATATCACATAAAGTATCATAGGTGTTTGCATAAGAGTACAGAGGATTGTAGGTGCTTGCATGACAATGTGTGAAATATTGTAGGTGTTTGCACAATGTTCATCTTGACACTACAAAAGTGCATAAGGGCATTATATGATCTAGTAAAAGTGATATGCACAACTATGATGGTGCACAAGCTCCACAAAATGCCTAAGTGATGTTGTGTAAGAACACAAGAATGAAAAATATCACTACAAGTTTCATTGAGGTACCACAGATGTGTGCATAGTATGCAAGGTGAGCAAACATGTGCAACATTGTGCATATGCATGATTTTTTATTAGTGTTGTGTGCCAACTATGGAGTGTGCTAAAAAATTGAGTAATTCCTTAAGATATGACATTGTGAAGGTAGAACAATGACACATAAGTTGTTGAGGAAAGTCCTTTTGGTTGTGTGCTACCATGGGGTGTGTCAAATAAGGAAGATTCATATAATGTCGCTAGTTCAAAGATGAGTTTTTTGGATGTGCTCTAATGGTGGACCATAATACCCTTTCAAAAATCTCAACTTATGCTTTAGAAGCTCACTAGCCAAATCCCAATGCCGATGCTTCTTGAGATCCAAAAACACTTTGGAATCCTTTAAAATTGACATGGAAGGTGTGTACATGAGTGAACACAAGGATTTTAAAATAGAGACACAATTTTAGATAAAGATAAATTTCAAATTGGTTATTAATAATGGATTGATGTAGACCATTTGAGGATTTTGTCTATTAGGATTGTCCCACCCTTCATCTAGGAGATCCTTGCCACCTATGAGTTTCCAATAAACAAGAGTAGCATTATCTCTTTCTTATGGATTCTCCTATGACTTGTTCTACATAAATATCAACAAAGATTCAGAGGGAGGTATCAATTTTATTGAGAGGACTTAGAATAGCGATATAAGACCACCAACCCTTTGGATGGTAGAAGTGAAGATAGGACCCAATGAAAGAGATGTTTAGTTGATAGTGATGGCTCTGATGACCATATGGGTAGCACTAAGAGGACTCAAAGCAATTACATTATCAATTCTAATAGAAAAAATTAACACAAGATAATGGAAAGGGTAAAATCCTAACCACCATGCAAGAGACATTCTCCAATAATTATGTTGAGAGGTGTAACCTATAGTGATAGGTGGGGGGAGAAATATATGATGTTGTGGCTTTTTTTAAACATAAAGACATCAAATTTCAAAATATCTATTAATACTTACAAATGAAACTATTAAAAAGTTACATATAAATATAATATTTAGTACAGATTTTTAAGTAAAAACATAACAAAAGAATTGTCTAAACAATTAATGGTGGCTTTTCAAAAGTAAAATTAAAAGTTACATACAAAATAATTTTTTGTAATAAAAAAATGTTAGATAAAAATAAAAATTTATGTATCCATAGACACATAATTCTTAAATAAATATTTTTTTTCTTTTTTATCTAATTACTTATTTATATGGATTTTCTATAATTTTTATATTTTTTTAATAACTTTTTATTTAAAAAATATTATATATTTAATAAGTTAACACATGAAGTCAATAATTTGTCTTGTTTTCATCTAACTTTTGAATTTTAAAATATAATAAAATAATTAGCAAAAATGTATTCTATATATATATACAAAATTAACATATCTATCTTTTAAAAAATTATATAAAAGATATTGAGAGATCATTTGGTAACACTTATTTTTAACTATTTTTTTAATTAAAACAAATAGACACCTGCAAAATGATATCTTTTAAATCTTTTGCATAGATTTTGATACTAATTTTACTTTGATATTATTTAAACTAGCACTCGCACCTAAATGAGGTTCAAGGATTACATTGATAGAAAACTATATGTGTGCTAATATGTTAGAGAGTATGTGTTTGTGCATGGGTGTGTATGGATGTCATGTGCTGCAAATTCTAGTTGTGTGTGGTTGGATTAAACAATGAATAGGGGAGAGGGGCCCATAGTGGAGCACCCTAACTTCGTGTTTCTCAAAATCCTATGCGGAAATTTCATATCACTCCTAATTTTGTACAATAGTTTATTTGACTACTCACGTGCTTCTATATTTCGTTTTAGGGCTACATCATCAATATGATGCCACATCAACATGCTTTTTGTTTAGGTATCCAAAAAAGGCCCAAAAAAAAGTGAGACCAATAGTGGTGCACTAAGTCATGTTTTATTGGTGTGCTAATGTGGCATCACATGATTTGTTAGTTTGTATACTTTATAGATAAAAAGTGTTTTGCAATTGGATATTAAGGTGCTTCACTATGGGACCCACTGAGGACTACTTCTATCCCCACTATTGGACCTCGCTCCACTATGGGCCCCTCTCCCCTAATAAATGCTAAATAATGGAATGAAATAAACTAAGACAAATATAGATTTTTTCTAAAACATAAAGCAATGCAAATGATAAAAGAAAGTTGTCATCAAATTGACAAAAAAATATTGCAATGGAATTAGAATGTTCCCATCCAGTTGGAAAATCAATATTTATCTAGCTTTTGGCTTTTACGTGATAAGTGAGATTTTGGAAGCATTCACCTAAACAAAAGCTAAAACTTGTTTTCCAATAACTAAACAGTAGTTTGTAGGCGTGAGAGACTTATTTCAGACTCAAATCTCACACTAGATATATGTAACCTATCAACTAGAAATATTTTCATATATTATGCAATTTTATTTTATTTTTATATCATTTAAATTTTAATTTACAATTGGAAGATGCATGACATCTGATCTCAATCACCGACTAACAATCATTGCATCAAGAAACACTTAAGATTCCAATATGATAAAGCAGGCCTTATCTAGTGGAAGGGAGAGCCTGTACCCTAATTCCACTATTCCCCAAATGGCCGATCAGAGTAGTTTGAAGGATCGTGTGGCCATAGTGACTGGCGCATCGCGAGGGATTGGCAGAGAAATCGCGCTTCACTTGGCGCGCAATGGGGCAAAAGTGGTGATTAATTATGCTGGAAATGCAGAGAAAGCAGAGGAGTTGGCGTCTATAATCAACAAGGACCGTGATACAGTAAGAGCCGTGACGTGCAAGGCCGATGTTTCCAAGGCGTGCGAAGTAAGCAGCCTCTTTGACGTGGCGGAGCAAGCATTTGGTGCCCTGCACATCGTGGTTAACAACTCGGGCATTGTCGACCCCAAATGGACACCCCTGGTGGACACCTCGGAAGAATTGTGGGAGTCTATCTGAATGTGAACTGTAAGGGAGCCTTCCTCTGCTCCAGGGAAGCCGCCAACAGAGTTGTCAAAGGCGGCGGGGGTCGCATTATAAACATAACCTCATCAATTGTGGCGAAACTGACGACTGGAAATGCAGCATATGGGGCCAGCAAGGCCGCCGTGGAGACCATGACCAAAATATTGGCCAAGGAATTGAGGGGCACCAAGATTGCTGCGAATTGCGTGGCCCCGGGGTCGGTGGCCATCCAACGCGCTGCGGAGGCAGCCCCACTTGAACGAATGTGAGAGGTGAGTGATGTGGCGCCAGTCGTGGCATTCCTGGCGATGAAGGAGAGTGGGTTAATGCTCAGGTTGTTCGGGTCAGGTTGTTCGGGTCAACGGTGGCTATGTTGGATAAGTGCTTTAAAGTAAAGTTTGTAGGCCTAAGCCAAGATTATAGATTCATCCTCTAAGCACAAACTCCACCCTACATAATGCAAAGTTCTACTTTGATGCTTGCTCAAATGATTTGTGCCTACTATGCTCCTTTTAGAAATTTGAGGGTTGACAATACTTAGAAATACCTTGAAGGGCTATCATTATGTTACGAGGAGACATTCTCCTTAGTCAACCTGTGACAATGCATAAAAAAGTTTAAACACAACAAGCAATGTCCTATGAATGATATATGCATTTGACACTAGATCAAAATGTCGATATTGATTATTCCTTCATTGCTCTAGAATGAGAGAAGAATTTGTTAATTATAAATTATTAGAATCAAAACATTGAATGCCTTTAAATACTGCCATATGGAAACAAATTTCACAAAATATATACTTAGTCAACTAAGAGTGGGAAAATAAATGGTGTCAAGTGGCCAAATTTTGAATTTGAATTTACAGAAAAGAAAGGGTCAAGTTTACAACCACAATATTAACCCCACAATCACAAAAATGATCTTGGGTACATAATCAAAAGTAGGTGGCTGATGGCTATATGTAAATCCCATCACTACAAAAATGATCTTGAATGGATAAATGGAGAAAACCATGTGACTAACAACTATTTAGAGGTAGGTGTATAGCTAGGTGCAATAAATGTATGGATGGTATAAATGTATAAGAGTTTGTACAAGGATAAGGAGGGGGTTAAGTGCAAGGGAATGTGTGGGTATTGTTAGCCTATTTCGCTCTTTGGTTTAAATATGCACTAACAAGGGCGTTCTTGAAGCTATAAGGTCAGTCAAACTCTCATTCAAAGCCTTCAAGGTCCCTCTAAGGTGAAACTATAATAAATGCATGTCTATTTATAGGTCTTTTAAGTCATATTTTTACCTTTTAGAAAGGTTTTAGCATTTGTTAGGATTTCTAAAATACCTTGATCTTGTATAAAAGCCTTGTCTTGTCAACTGTAAAATACCTTAATGTTTTCAAAAGGCCACGTATATGCAATAGGAGGAGTCCATATTTCAAGATAATTTTAATCAAAAAAAATTGACCTCTTTTAGGGTTTTTGGCATTTAACAGTTCTTCATAATAGTTTGTAAACTTTCTATAGTGGCCAAGGTTGTTTCAAAGTTTAGTAGAAGACAGAGAGCAACTTGTGTTAGTTTCAACTGTCTTATGTTCATATTTAGGGATGAAGGATGCAAATCATATTATTCTCATAGTTGTTTACCAGTTTCAACACCATGATGACCTATTGCAAGGCAGTTGTACGTGAGAAACACATTCACAATAAAGGAAAAGAGTGTGGACAAGCTTTTGTAGCCCAAGAGATCACCATTGTCGGCCAATGCAAGAACATGCACATGGAGTTCAATGAAGGGGCAGGTCTATTTTATCTGTTGAAACCCTCTCAAGCTTGTAAGTATATACCGAATTCATCATGTGAAGTATGCATCCTAGGTGTATCACCTCACCTTGCAATTCTTAGAGAAGCTTATTGTATTAACGTGTATGTCTGCATATTATAAGAAGCTTGAAGATCCATATGATAATCAAAAGATCTTCATATGTCCACCTAATGTGAGTGTCATTATTTAGGTTTCCTATGATAGTGAGGTCAAAAGAGGACTATGTATTAAACCCTTTCCAATGTCCTTACCTGTCGAGCTTTCGTTTACAACATTTGATATATGAGTCTATGACTGTCCTTTTGGTGTGAGTTTCATGTTATTGTGAAGGTTGGATGTAAAAGCTATTGTTTCAGTCATCTTGGAAGCTCTCTGCAAGTTCTTGAAACAATCTCAATCATTTCTCAAGATCTTACCTTATCATGGAAGCCATGTGTCCTTGTCTACTGTCAAAACCTTTTCACTTAGTGATAAATCTTGATCTATCATCTGTGTAACCACAGAACACAAAATAGTATGACAGTGAGAATACCAGTTGGAATCATACACACCTATAGGTAATAATATAAAGTCAGAGATATCAGGGGAGTCCAAAGGCCTAGATCCCAAGAGCCTATTCATTTCCTTGAGAAGACAATACACCTATGAATGAGAAGTTGGCACATGTGTTACAAGATTTTTTAAGGGTTTGTTCTTCACAAGCTCTACTTTAAACCCTGACTTTCACAGTGCATAATGGAGAGTGTACAAATATTTAAGTAAGTGAGTAGACATCGTCAAAGGGTTGTCATCAAAAGGATGACAATCTAAGAGGTCATAATGGACAATCATTACCTTCAAAGACCTAGAGAACATTCATGATGATAGTGGACAACAAGCTAGCACAAGAAGACATTTAGTACCTTTTCACCTGTAGATAACATTGAAGTCATTATGATGTAACTCTGAGATGTTGATAGATGAGTTAGAATATGAAGAGAAATCTAATGGGCAAGAAAATGATAAATTCCTAACAGTCATAGTCCATGAAAGAACAAATCCCCCTTGAAGTCCTAAACAAAACCTTTGACAAGGATATGAAGACCATGAAGATAGAGAAAAGGTTCATGAGTCAGTGAAGGTTTGTGAAAAGGGTAGTATAGTAGTGCCCTCAATTGTCTAGGACAATCATAATAAAGAGAATAGAGAAAATAAATGCACAAGCATGGAGGAGACATTGATCTATTAGAAAAATCATGAGTACAGTCATAACAAGATGAAACCATAAGCATGTAGGCAAGGTACAATGAGAAGATTAATAAGACCAATATATCCTGAGTAGAGGGAGGACAATCATGGTAAGGAGATGAAAGCAAGAGCATAGCAGACCATGAAAGGACAACATATGATGTGGAATGACAATCTTTATGAAGACATGGATGGGAAAGACCTTAAGAAGAGTAGAAACCATAAACATCACAGTATATTGACCTTAAGAAACCTAGAGGACATTGGTATCATTGGGATCATGAAGACTATTCATATGAGCGGAGGACAGGTTAGAGTATGATAAACCTAGTAGGGTATAATAGTGGCATGCTAAATGAAATAGAGGCATTTTGAAATGAGCTCTCATCTCATGAAATGGAAATCTTGTGGCAGAGAGAAGAGCGTTGACAAAGGATTCTAAACACTTCAATTAACATGATAGTCAAGGACGATTAAGTATGAAGTCTTTTAAATGGACATGACAGTAATAGAGGATAGTATTTGCAATTACCAACACCTTAAGACCTCAAAAGTCTTGTGAGTGGGCTTGTGGTTAAGATGAACTAAGGTACAAAGGACAGTGAAAAAGCACAAACATGACGAGTAAGAAAGTTAAGAACAAAATACGAAAATGAGGTCAACTATGCAGTCAATACCAACGAAGAGATATGAGTGTAAAGCCATGTAAATAGCAGTTAAGAGCCTTATCCAACGCCACAAAGTTATGTTTTCTCTTAAAGCATTAAGAACATGTCCTATGATCATGCTAGCAACAATATCAAGGTAATAATGAAAAGTTAGGAGTCAGATATCAGCCAAATACACCTATACAGGCAGTTCTAACAGCAAACAAGAGAAAAAGCAATTGAAAATGTCAACATTCTTTTTACCAACGCCTTGCTAGATCTTTTTGTGGAGTCAAACAGGGGAAGTAGTTTCTAGGCACCCAAATGAGGTCAAATCACCAAGTCAAAGCATGAAGTATCATTAGAGCCGCAGGGCTTAAATTTGATGGCCATATGACCGTATTTAGAGATTTTTGCCGTAAAATACAATCAAATTTTTTGGAAGATTGTATCAAATGAAAGGAGAGATTTTGGATAGACTGTCAAAATTTATATAGAATTATAATGATATATATTTGATTTATATATAATTTTACTTACACTAAGGTATATCATAATGTTTTAAGGGAACCTTTGAATAGATAACCGTCATTAAAAAATTTGTTGACAGGCAAGGTCGACCGTCAAATTAAAGCCCTAATTTAGAGGTCTTTAAGTCTGTCCTACTTTCTCTCCAATGTAGGATGAAGAAATAGGATGCCTAGTTTCATTTGGAGTTAGTTTTAGCAATTTTTGACCAAGTGTTGTAATATGAAAATAATTCTTTCTGGTCTTATGACATTGTAACTCATATGGAGTTCTTTTAGCTCTTCTATTATGTATCGTAATTCAAAAAGGGACATTCTTTTTTATAGAATGATTAATCTTTTAACTCATTTTTTGAGAAAAGAAAAACATTTCCACGTTTATTTTGTTGTGTACATCTTTTTCATAAATAAAAGATTTTTTTTTCTTCAAAGGATTGTTTTGTTGTGTATAAAATGAGTGATTTATATGACTTTTGTGATCTTATATATGAAATTCTTATGTCTCACTTCTTTATACCCTTCAAACATAGATAATACATATATTGTGCATGTCATAGGCTATGTTGCTACTTTATAAGGGTGTTAGTTGTGAAAATACATCATTTCCTTCTAAAATAATGAATATACAAACTTCCCTATGAAATTGATGCATGGATTTGTCAAAAACCTTGAGTTGTATAGGAAAACAACTTAGTTTTTGACAAAACTATCTAGAAACAACAACACAGTATCAATTTAATGTATCACCTCATTAGAGTTTAGGTTTCATTTCAAGTCATTCTCCATCCTTTTTCTCAACAAAAGCAATAGTATAGGTTTAATTAGGTGAAGTACCAAAGAACCAACCCTCTCTAGAGGTTGACTTCTAACTATCAAAGCCCACACTTTGAGGGTTCTTCCCATGTGTCACTAGATAGTCAAGTTGATAACTCAACAAGGGTGCATATCCAAGTGACAACAGGTATATAGATTGCTAAAAGTCTAGGGGAATGGTGTTTTCTTAAAATGGAACAAAATTAAATGGGAAATGGAATGACTATTGAAATTTCACCTTCATATTTTACCATGAATCGTATAGTGATCATGCATCTTAAAGTATTTAACACTCACATACATGTAGATAAAGTAAATATTCAAACATCAAAAGACACAAAAGGGGGATCCACAATAAAGTAATGGACCCTCCCAGATGCCATCATGTCATTTAGTAGGTGCTCTCCTTTGAAACATGTAAAACATATGAAAAATATGTGATGAGCAACTTTTTCTCAAAATGAAAATTAGATACAAAATAGGAGCTTGCCAACTGTTTAGGAAATAGGAACAACAAGAAATGAATAAAGATAGGAAATATTGTCTATTCAGAAGATAGTAATAGTGTGTTTGGCATGGTAGCCACGAGATACAATGTGTATGGAGTGCAAGACATGTAATTTCATAATTCTTTGTTTGGTCACAATAATGAGTTTGTGTAGTGCTTGTCATTTCCTAAAAACTCAACAAAGAAGTGTTAGAGACAATATTGCCCCTTTTCAACCAACTGTATCCATAGGATATAAGGAATTGAAGGAGAGGGAAAATCATATATGAAAGTAAACATAATATATTCATATGCATGTTGGTATGTGAATCATGTAAAGTAATAACAACAATAAATGCATTGTGTGATAAGCTTGTGTAACATCTAGAATGATAAAGCATGTTCAACATAAATAGGTTGGAGATAGGATAATGCTGCCCCCAAAATGGGCCATGTAAAATGCTAATATATTTTTCAATGGCCAAAACCACTAGCATAAATAAATAGAGACTAGAGCATCATATGACCCTAATGTGGCACTCAAAAGCGTGAGCACACAATGGTGTAAGTGAGCCAATAAATCTCTAGTGGATGTGGATAAGAAATATTTATTACGTGGGGGAAGGCATGATGCTCCCGATATGTAAGAAACATATGGTAAGACATGTTTCCTTAAAAGTGTGGTTATGAAAGCCTAAGATATAATAAAGGAAAGATGATAGCCCCACATGTAAGAATGTGACCATGAAGGTGCAT